>JAODAH020000660.1:0-11002 GCA_027574865.2 Coproporus ventriculus | reverse complement strand
TTAAAAGAGAAAAAAGGTTCCTTTCATTTATAAAAAAATGTAGAGAGGAATTTAGAACACACATGTTACTTTCTCTAATGAGATGAATTGTGCGGGAACACGTGCATTGACTATTGAATGTAATAAAATAGCACAAAAAGTGAAAATGGGTGTAATTAAATAAGTAGGTTTATGTAAAAATATATTGTTTGTTTATAAAACGAACATTTGTGCTAGTTAACTGAAGGTTATTTTTATTTTCTGTGTTAAATGCAATTTTTATAAAATTATAATAATTTTATCTGCTGTTTCATATTAAAATATAAATCTTTTTTTTTTATTTTCAAAAATAACAAGGAAAATTTTATAAAGCAAAATGAAAAAAAAAATCAAGATAACATATAATTCCCTTAGATAATTTATGTTTCAAGAAATAACAAAGAAACCGACACGTTTTTAATAACACGAAAATTATCTTTATCATGATTTCACAAAGAAAATTACAAATCTTCTTGAAATCTCAACAATAACATCGCGTGCAATGTTTCAAATGTATTTATAAGCAAAATTGTTTCTTGTAACAATAATAACACATCCGTCAAAAAGATAGAACTGGAAATATTTTTTTTATAAAACAAAATGTTTCAAATCCCAAAAGATAATACAAAAAAAGCTTAATAAATAAAAAAATTGTGGAAAATTTCTTGCATTTACTTATTTTACTAAATTTTTTTTCTTTTTCTACTCGAAATGTGTTTATTTATTTTTGATAGTTTGTATTGATTTTGAAGAATCAAACGGAAGCTCCTTTGTAATGAAACATCATTGATAACATCCCAACGCATCCAAATAAACATTAATAGTGTTGATTGAAAACGATAAGATCTTGTAGAAGATAGATATTTACGTGTTCATATTATATTTATAAATTTCCCAATAAAGTTCAGTGCGTTGAACTCCACATGAAATCAGTCAATGTACTTATGCACGCATTTCTCACAGGACATACAATTCCATTACAAGACTAACGACTTAAATATTCACATTGCCATTGCTTAAATAGATAATTTGACATGCATTTAACTAATTTAAATATGTTTCTTTCGCTGTGATTACAAAATG
Source organism: Coproporus ventriculus (assembly GCA_027574865.2). Classification (NCBI taxonomy): domain Eukaryota; kingdom Metazoa; phylum Arthropoda; class Insecta; order Coleoptera; family Staphylinidae; genus Coproporus; species Coproporus ventriculus. Next base: position 9,901 of record JAODAH020000660.1, on the reverse strand, counting down.
GCTCATAAATATTTCAATCAAAATTATTTTATTTTAATCATTTCAAGTCATTGTTGCTATAAAAACATGGAAATTAATTGTCAATTATGACATTATTATCTAAATTATCTTTTTTTTATGTGAAAATTGAAATTGTAAGGATGTAAGGTGAAGAGAAATCAATTTTGGTAGTAATACCTGTAAGTTATTTTTTTTATACCTAAATTGTGATTGTGAAAATTTTTGGAAAATGTATGTATTTTGTTGTTATTGTTACAAAATTTGTTTGTTAACAATAAACAATTTATTTATTCTTATTCTAAACATTTTAAGCATAAATAAAAAATATGTATTTCTATTTGAAACAAAACAAAAAGATTTAAAAAAAACTGTTAACGTGTTCGCCCGTATTTACCTAATTAAAATTTCATTTCATATCTGCTAAACAAATATAATGCTAATGATGCACTTCCATAAATAAACAATATGCTTAAAAAAATATTTAAAGGCGCGCCAATAATATTAGTGATAACAATAATCAACGAACAGACCATTTTATTTCATGCATTCCTAAACGAAAAACAAAATGATAAAAAGCAACACAATTACCCACATGACTTTACGAAACGATAAAATAACAGTGATAGAATATATGTTGTAAGCGTTTTTGTGTGAGTAGAGTATCTCAGCTTATTCTATTTATAATAATAAGGCAGAATTAAGGCTCCCATCTTCTCCATGTTTATATTTATTTTGCTTTTTATTTTATGATTGGGTAAGTGTATAACGTACTGCTTAATACAAAATTTTAATTGCAATTTGCTCTATTTTAATTAACAAGATAACATATGGTGGAATATTTTATTCGAATTTAATAGATAAAATTTAAATTCTTGTATTGTACATATAGCGCCATCTTACAGAAATAATGTACAAAATTAAAAACTTACAATTTAGCTTAATTAATATATGAATAACATGTATTGATTAAAAAAATCACGGTATTTATTGAGAAGCTTATTAACAAAGTTGATTATAAATAAATCTTTTTAAACAATTTCAAATTGTTTATCGGTAACAATTAAATCGAGAATAAATGGCAACATCGCGATTCAATTAGCCCCTAGAAATGTCAAATATTTCATATCATCAAAATATTGTTGTAAAATTATTCTAAAAGATAATAAATATACAAGTGATATCATATAAATATAAAACTATTTTTGATGGAATAAATGTATAAATTAGAATAATATTTAAGTTCAATCGTATTTTTCATTTCCTTTTTTTTTTTAAGAAGATTCGGGGTTAAGATGAGTATGATTGAGGGGATTGGTGATGAAGTTGCTACATTTTTCGTCATCGTTAATATTATACTAATCGGTGATTAACTTTAAAATCTTTACGTTTTGTTTATTAATTTGATGCGATATTTTCAGTGATCATTGCTTGGATTACAACAGATACACGAGGACAAACAAATATACATACCGTTTACTTATTACGTAGAAGGGTTAGGAGGACTTTAAATCCAAGATTAACAAATCATACACAAGCCGTTACGATATCTGAAGGTAAGGTGAAAATTGTTGAACTAACCTTGAGTACGATTTAATTTTTAAAAGTTTAATTTTTTTCTTGTTGCAAAATGGATGTAGATTATAATTTATAATTTACTATTTACATGAAACAACATGTTTTTCTTTTGGAATATTGTGCAATGCATAGCTGTAAAATGTCGCCATAGGAATATTAATTCTTTTTTATTTGTGCAGGAACAGATCCTGTTGAAGGTACTAGTAGCGTGGAGGAATTAAATCCGGATTCTTCGCAAGAAGCAAGAGAAAGAGATAAACCACCGGAAGCAGACGGTGATTCAAGTAGATCTGAAAGTAGGGAAGATTCAGATTCAGAAGAGCAATCGGAAATAATTCGAGCGATGGATGGGGATTTGGAAGGATTGAGACAAAGAAGAATAGCTTTTTTCGAGAATGAAAGAGCACAGAGTAAGTAAAAATGTACTCTTCTAAATTCTGTGCGATGTTGAAATATTTGAATGTGGGTTGTTATTCGTCGTCCATCAAAAAGTTGGTGATTAAATTTATATCTTTTTTTTTGTATTTTTAGTTGAAGATTTAGTAAATGATAATAGTTCAATTGAAAGTGATGATATTGTACCGACAACAAGTCAGTTAACAACATCTGAAGATGATGAAATCGATGTAATCTCGTGTACACCTGAAGTAACTCCTCGTATACCTGCACCTGGTACTTCACATATACCTACCGATGAATCAAGTATTACTATTAAATTAAAATATATAAACGATGATTTGAAAATTGTTGATGGAAATTTAAAAGAGTTACTTGGGGATTTTAAAAGGTAAACACCTTGTTATTAGATTAATTATCATTACATAACCTATAAATAAAAATGAAATTCCCAACCTGTTTTTCTTTGAAGGAGACATTTTCAAGTTGAATTATCATCAAATAAACTGGTAAGATTGATTTTTAATGGACAGGTATTGCAAAGGGATTCTGATACATTACAAAGTTATGGAATGTTTGATAACTGCGTTGTACATTGTTTAGTACATCAACAAAGAAATGTTCCTGGGGAAAATGGAAATGAGAATGAAAATGCTAATAATGGTAATAATAATAACGGCACTCAACGTGATTGGGATTTGGGAAATTTATTAATAGCTACCACAAGCTTTTCATTGGGATCAGCCTGGTATTTTAGGTAAGTAATATACAAACAGTGTCAAAATAAAATGACGGGTTGGCTGAATGATTATTTAAAAAGTAGACATGAAGATAATTCCAAGGGCAAGTTCGTTTTTTCAAATGGATACCCGTACTTTAGAAATGAAAGTAATGAAAACTCTCATTTTTTTTTTTAGATACCAATATCCGCAATTGTTTACAGTGACAGCAACAATAGGTTTAGTAGCAGTGACTGGAATATTCACTGTGATATCGTTAGGAACATATTTTTTAGATATTGAATCGAGATCATCTCAACAACCACAAAGGACTGTAAACATCTCGTTGCGTTGATTGTGTTTGTAACATCATCAATATAAAATAATCGTTTTATTTTATTGTTGTTACTTTAAAAGTTTTAATATAACATATTTTTATGAAAAGGCTTGTGTATTATAATTTATTACAAATAAATACGTGTTTTGTACATAAATCAATGGGAATAAATGTATACAATTTTTATTCTACTTCTTTTTGTACCCTTAAGATATTAAAAAGCAAACAACAAACAGTTTTCACTTAAATATTGTTAAAAACTACAGATTTATATGAGAAAACTAGGGAGTGAGGATTAATTTTGTCATTTTAAATTTCCATTTTGTCGTTTTCTTATTTTTCTCATCGCATAATTATTTAATTTAAAATGAATTAAGTAAATCACCAAATAATTAAAATTGGTATTAAAACAGAAAATCTTATTATTAAAATGATTAGAATAAATTTTTTTTAAACTAGTTTATCTAGCGGTAAAACTAGTTTTAGTTGGTAGTACGTATTTTAAGTTCATTCCGTACGTCTTAGCTTAATAATTAATTATTTAAATGCGCCATATTGTTAAAGTTTTGTGTTTATATGCAAAACACGCATCGAAAAGTGATTTATAATTATTGTAAACGCGAAAAACAAACGGAAATAATTTTATCGAGCGCGTTTTAACAATCAACCATGTGGATTTGTGCAATAGTCGTCATTTAGTATGGAACATTCATCCATTAATCATAAATATGATAAAACAACAATTTTAAAATAAAAACATTAATTCACGTTAATTTACACTTCGGATTTGATTTTACGATTTAACAATGAAATTAATCAATTAAGTGAGTTTTTTTCTTGTTGTTATGTTGGTACCTTAATGAGTTTTAAGTGAGATGATACGGGATCTCTATAACAATCTGATTGTGTTGTTGATTTATGGTGATAATCAGTTTGAGTACTGGTGATGTTTTGATGATTGTTTCGATAATTATGCAATAATAGTATGGGTGGAACTCTGAGATGGGAAATTGCGCGCTATTTTTGAGGACAATGAAGGTTTACCTTGTGTGATTCTTGACCTGGGTTAACTTGTCCATGTTTGTTCATGTAAATATTACCATTTTCATTTTTTTAAATTATTTTATCTTTTATGTGCATATTTATAGCTGTATTTAATTTATTTATCATTTTATAATAGATAATACAAGATAAATTATTTAAATGCAACATCTTTTTCATTAATACAGATATTAGACGATTATTAATCCGTAATTTGGAATGTAGAACCAGTAAGAGAAGTTTTAGATTGAGGTTAGGTTATTGTTGTAATTTTTCCAATTGTTTATATATACATTTTCAGTTTTATTATCCTTATGTGCAAAGTGCACAGTATAGACAAACATAAACGCTTGCAATGATAAGCTGCGTAGTTTATTTAGTTACACATCCGTATGGGTCAATTGATATTCATCTGTTACCTTATAAATAAAAATGTCTCAAGTTAAGTTCTCAATTTACACACATTAGCACATTTCATTCATTTTTAATTTTTGTTATTCTTTATTGTATAATTAATTTTGTTTGTTATTATTTCAGATAAGGTTTTTTTAACTGACATGATGAAGTACAGGCGGATAATGGAAATTTCTCTGGCCTTACTTTTTTTATTTTTATGCAATGGTAAGCGTTGAAATATTTTTTGTAATATGTGCATCTCCGATCCTAACAAAATTTCTCGTTTGTAGATTTTTGTAATGGAAATGGGGCTTCAGCTATGGTCAGTGAATCCCACGTGAAACATACAAGATTTTGTGAATTCTATAATGCATCTATGTGTGCCGAATCACCAAATGAAGAAGGTTGTGAAGTACAAGAAGAATGTACAGGAGAAGGAGGAAAATCCAATTATTGTTTCGTAGTATGGCAACAAGAGGATAACGGAAATAAATCCGTTCATTTAAAAGTATATTCCTGACCCTCTATGTAAACATCAAATTAATTAATTTATTTATTTAGGGATGTTTTAAAAACAGCGAAGAATGTAACAATACCGAGTGCATATCCGTCACAGAACCCAATAATAATTTTTTGTACTGTTGTTGTACTGGAAATATGTGCAATAAAAATTTCAGATGGTCTCCACAACCTAAACCCATAGTTCCTACGGTGATAAAAGGTAATTTTGATAACGAAAATATTTTATTTATTAACATTTACATTTTTAGAAATCGAACCTGTGCCAAAACAAACAAGTATTATCGCTAGGTATGGGTTGTTAATATTATTTCCTGTTTTACTCATTTTGGTGTTTATTGCATTTTTCATGCTATTTTGTCGGAAGAATAAACATGCATTTAATGAGGTGAGAATTTTTTATTTTTTAATTTTACGATTTTATTTTCGTTTTTGTTTTTGCTGCTTATAGTGGGTGGTGAGTAAATCACTTTATCTATTTTTATATTATTTGCCATGTAGAAATCTTTTAGTATTGATCTTTGTATCGGGTATTACCAACTGTTATTATAATTTTTGTTTCCTTTTGATTTAGTTGCCCACAAATGAACCGAATCCAATCCCACCACCTTCTCCACATTTAGGATTAAGGCCTATCGAGTTAATTGAAGTGAAAGCGAGAGGAAGGTTTGGAGCTGTTTGGAAAGCTCAATATAAAACCGATGAAGTTGCTGTGAAAGTTTTTCCAATACAAGTATTTATTTTAGATTTTTAACAATACATTAAAATTTTGTAATTTGATTATTTTGTAGGATAAACAATCATGGGTGCAAGAACAAGAAATATTTAAATTGCCAAATATGAATCATCCAAATATTTTACATTACATCGGTGTGGAGAAACGCGGGGATAATTTACAAGCGCAATTTTGGTTGATTACTGCTTATCACGAAAGAGGATCCTTGTGTGATTTTCTTAAAGCTCATACACTTACTTGGACTGAATTATGTAGAATTGTGGAGACAATGGCTAAAGGTAAAGTAAATTATTTGAATTTTTATACAACAGATTTGTCAGTCCTTGTCGTTTTATATTTATTTCGAAAAAATTATGAAATCGGATACTAAATTCATTAGATCATGAGTTTTAAGTCAAAATCGTTAAATCTGATGTCAATTCAAGTACTTAACAAATCTAATGACTACAATTTCTTTTAGGCCTAATGCATTTACACGAAGAAATCCCTGGTAAACATGGTGAACCATTAAAACCAGCCATAGCTCATCGAGATTTTAAAAGTAAAAATGTTTTATTGAAAAATGATATGACTGCTTGTATAGCTGATTTTGGACTTGCATTAGTTTTTGAATTTGGAAAATCTTGCGGAGATACCCACGGACAAGTCGGAACAAGAAGGTATAGATTTATTATGTACTTTTGTTCAAATTAATATTTAACATCAAAATTTCAGATACATGGCACCAGAAGTTCTAGAAGGTGCAATAAACTTCACTCCTGATGCTTTTCTGCGTATTGATATGTACGCTTGCGGGTTAGTGCTATGGGAATTAGTTTCAAGATGTACAGCTCAAGATGGAATTATACCAGAATACAGATTACCATTTGAGGAAGAAGTTGGACAACATCCCAGTTTAGAAGATATGCAAGAGGCTGTAGTACAACGAAAAGTTCGTCCTACAATATTGGAATCTTGGAGAAATCATCCAGTGAGTGAACAAAATTTAAAATTTTTAAAATAAAAAAGAAATGAAAATGATAAAATGTTTTTATTTTATTTTTTAGGGTTTATCCTCCCTATGTGAAACTATGGAGGAATGTTGGGATCATGATGCCGAAGCTAGATTATCAGCTTCTTGTGTAATGGAAAGAGTCTTAATTCAAAGCAAGTATCAACACTCTTCCTTGAGCATGCGTATAGAGAATGAAGCCCCTCGAAGTCCCTTAAAAGAAAACAGCATGTAGGCAAAAGGTAGTACACACAATTTTTATTTTGCACATTTAAATCCTTTCCAAAACTTAAAACTTATATATTGTTATGTTTTAATTTGTTTTTGTTGCAGTAAATGAGGATATCTTCTTTTTTACAATGTACCTGCATAGCTAAAGTACCTGACGCTTTTGCAGCCTGCGTCGTGTTTCTGTTACCACACTTGCCTGTGCACATCAACTTTATCAATATTTATTCTAACCTTTCCAGATCAAAAAAAAAGAAAGGTTAACGCTCGCAAATAATTGTGCCAATTAGCATATTACATTAAAAAAATTAATATTTAAACTATAAGCAGGTGAAAATGTGTGTGGTCTAGAATGAATTTAGTAAATAATCTCGAAATAATATCTTGGAACTTAAAAAAAAATTTTAATATTGTGCCATATAAATTAATCGGAAATTTTCATGAAATTACTAATAAAAAAAAAATAAAGTACAATTATTTTTTCGCTGAATAATGATTAAAAATAAATTTAGTCGTTGCCAAAAAATGTGTCGAAACGGCAAGTTATTTTTCTGATAAATCGTGTGCAATTTTGTTAAGTTTTAAATGTGAATCGGAAAATCAGAAATATATTTTTTAAAATATATATCGAAAAAATGAAATACCCTATTTTAGATTGGCTCCAAAATTACGAAATGTACAGTTTTGTATTTTAGAATATATACATATTTATATACAAAAAAAAAATTAATCCAGTAGATCTGGAAAAATTATTTTTATGAATCGCTTGAATGTTTTAAGAAAAGCGATTGTTTGTATATTTATGTAAAGCATGTTATTAAGCAATAATGAACAAAATTTTCTATTTTATAAGTATTTCATATATAAAATTTTAAATGAATTGGCAATACAGGAATGTTGTAAATTGTTAAGACTGAAGTAGTAGGGAATTGGTTAAAAAAAAAAACGAGTGTCTTCGAATATTTTCATTCTGCATTTATTATTTATGCTTTATATTCACAGATGACATGATATCCCCACATTAAAAAACAATTGAGAAGTCCAGTTTTATCATCAACACAAAATTTTTAAAGAAAACCACCAACTATTAAACATTTTTGAGATATTTGAAGTTTTTTGATTTTCTTCAAATGCAGAAAAAAAAAGATTATTTGTATCGAAACTGGTCTTTTTGGCCAAAATTTGTGATTTTATTTCAACTCCAGTTGAAGTATTAGCTTTTCATGTATTTTAATGTTGCGATTCTAGTTATCTATGCAGAAAAAATGTGAATGAAATATACTTGCCAATTTTATCCATAGAAATATAGGTTAGTTTTAAGTTTTTCTTTATCCTACCCAACTACCTCTGATTGTTACGTAATTTTTTTTAGCGATAAAAAGAGATTATGCTTTTAAATTACTTTTTATTATAAGGTGCTTGTATATTTAATTATTTCATTATATTTAAAACTAATTGTTTTATTATTAAGGGACTGATTATTACAATGACAAAAATTGTGTGCAAGTATTGTATCTTGATAATTTGTAAGGATAGTAGAGATGGCACTTCAATCAGAAATTTTAATGAGTTAAGACAAAAGCCGACTTGAAACGGGAAACCTATGAACTTATAACCAAACAAAATCAAACTTCAAAAATTACTAATTTATTTTCTTTATATAAATTAAAGATTTTTTTTTTTCATTTTGAATAGCTACTGTGTTTTTTTTTAATTATCAAAATTATTGAAATACATTTTGAAATCAAGTTGGCCATAATTTAACTCAAACTTAATTAAATCTGTTTGAACCTCATCCGATCATTATATTTTAGTTTCTTATCAATTATAATTAAATAAATAAATAAAATGATTTTCAAAATTAAATATTTAATACTCTTCACATAAAACAAAGCATTTTACATCTTTTATAAATAATTTCATATGATGATAGAGTTTGTGACCCTTTTAGTAATTTAAAAAAAATATTGGCTTATATTATACATATCATGTGTTGTTTATTTAATAGATTCACTGTTAGTTATTTAAAAGAAGACAGTTTTTAAAACAAATAGAGCGGCTTCATTATGTGTTCAGTAAATATACTCCATTTATCACCCAAATACGATCATTCCATAATTTTTTTTGTATACATTTCTAATTTCATTTACATATATCACAATTGATCTGTTTGAGAAGTTGTTAACCAGAAATTGAGAATTGAAAAATTATTTTAGTAAAAAATCCTTTTTGCACCATTCTCGAATTTGTCGAAGTTCTAACTACTAGTGCTCAGCAGATCTATCAATAGGGCATACTTGAAATATTTTTCTGTTTTAATTGTAAAAATTGAAGATTTTATGTGAAAATTGTTTAGGAAAAATATTTTCAATATGTGTACATTTTATTTATAATCATGTGGCATTGTACATTTGTCTTGATCGTATATTATTTCCTTTTATTAATTATGATCCATCATCTAATTGATTGTTTTATCAATTTGATGGTGTTTCTAATTATTTATTCATCTTGTAAAAAATAAACATGTAGTTTTAGTTATGTATATGAATGTATCTTATTAAAATTATTAGGAAAATTACGGAGATTTTTATTTATAAAACATAAAACTTTCGATAAACGTGAACGGAAAAGTTACTAAGGGTTTTTTTGTTAAGGATATTTTATATCAATTAATAAAATATTAGAAAATCTTTTAAATTTGAAATTATTTATAATCACCGAATTTATAGGATAATTGATTGATGCAGCTGTTATTTCGTGGTAATTCAGGATTATGTCGATTTTGAAATAAAACAAGTTTTTTAGTTTTCTACCACTCGGTAGAATATTTTATTGCGCAACTAGTTTGATAAAGCCTTGATCAAAGGCGAAACTAGTTGCGTAATAAAAAAATATTCACCGAGTGGTAAATAAACTAAAAAACTTGTTTTATTTAAAAATCAACATTTATGTCTGTGTGTGAA
>JAODAH020000634.1:0-11931 GCA_027574865.2 Coproporus ventriculus | reverse complement strand
GAAAATGTTTTTTTATTCATTGTAGGAAAGACTTTCCAATTATATTATGTTATGTTCACAAAGTGGGGACACATTTACGTACCAAGTGCTGCGGCGCTATTTTTTTCAAACCTACATTACAATGCTAGAGAGAGCAAAAGACCCAAACTGTGGCAATATGCCCCGGTCTTTCCGACTTCTTAAAATAAATTTCATGAGAATTTAGGTTGTTTTGTCTTTCAATACAGCATCTTCTTTTAGCTTAATGCAGGTTCCTTTCATATCAACACTGCAAACTTATTCTTTCAGCCTCTTCCAAAGTTTTAGAATAATGATGAATTCATCATATGTATCGCAAGAGTCGTTAGAAGAAGACTGAATGATAAATTAAACTCAGTATTTAATACATGGAAGTACAGCCAATTTATTCCAATCACATGATCATTGATATTTTTATTCCTAAAGTCTGTTCATTTTACAAATATTCAAATAATTGCCCAAATCTTTCTTCCCATTTCTTTTCCTACAGTAGTGGCTGAAATCGGTAGAAAAAGTTTTAATGTGCTTCCGTGTGCTTCTGAGATTCGGTTCAGGAGTTTTGTTGGGTACTTTTTTATTTTTATCTCTAAGAACAAGACCACTGTAATTTTTTTTATCTGATGTTGTTTTAACGTACATTTCTGAAATTGCCATCGTACTAAGAAAGTGTGTTTTGCACACATCCATTTTTTGTCTTCCTACATAAAAAAAATATTTAAATGTATTATTTCTCCGTGTTTTATTGTTTGCTTCACTGTTGTGGTATTTCTCGACACTGGAACTCTTTGCACTATGGAAGCTGCAAATTTCTGTTTAGTTCACTTAAACTACCTCCTCTACGGAAATTATTGAAAATTTGATCCCTGCTATCATGGGGTATCATTTATAAGCACTTTTTCTCATGGCGTTAGAAGAGGAAGTATTATTTGTTTTGAAGGTATATCAGTTCCAGTCTTAGACTTATAAGCTTTATCAGCTTGTTTTTACGTTTTATCACAATATATGCCCATCTTTCCGGATTTCTTTCCTTATACCACTCTTTGCAAAATAGATTTCTTGATCCTCAACATCCTTTACATTGACAACGAAACTATAGGCATCAACTTCATTTCCCATGCTCTCTTTTCCGGCAATATGTTCTCTGGGTTCTTGTCAGAGTCGTAATCATCAAGATCACTTTCAAGTACTTTTACAGATACGACAGTTAATGTTGAGGCAAAAAGTGTTTCCAAGTACTTTGCAGATGCGACAATTTACCACTAAAAAAGTGAAATTTGTTATCTCAGTTATATTGATAATCCAAATATCGCAAAAATTTTAGATACAATATTTTACCTCTGAGTACCGATATAAGAATTTTGGCGTAAGCACAATTAGTAAAACTAGCAAGGAGACGTTTATTTTTCCCGTAAAATTGAAAACATATGTTACACAACAACAAAAAAATATATCTCACAGTGAGTCAAAAATAAATAGAGGGCTTGATAAGTCAAAAAATTAACAATTTTGTTCAAAACACTCAACGTTATTAGATTTCTCATTTCGGCTAGTCCTCTGCTCCCAACTCCAGATCACGTCGAGGTCACAAATTAATATGAAGAAAGCCAGGGGTGTATAGCTGGCGTATCGTTGTCTAACCGATTTGATTCTCTACATATTCAAATTGACCAGTTGCAAGGAAATGTAGAGGAAACTCACGCTTTAAGGATTTATTTAATTCAGGACGGACACAGGAATAACAATCCTTCTTCTATACTACTATTTGACGCACGCAAATAAACAATGCACTAACACTTGAAGATTTCTCGGTAACGTCGCACTACACACGCGCGCACAATGTATATATCTCCTGCGTTCGGTGATCTATATCTCTTTATGTACGGACACCTTGCAGAATCTCATTTATAAAACGCTTGTGTTTAAGATGTCGAAATTCGGAGCTTTCCAGCCGTTACGTTTTTGCCTTACCGGAAATCCTCTAGAATATAATTCATAATAAATTTACTATAAGTAGAAAATTTTTATATTACCAATTATACTTTTATTTCTTTACAAAAATATATAGTATTTAAGTAAAAAAAAAATTTTTTTTTGCCGCCGGCCAGAATCAGTGCTTTTGCAATATTAGAAATCGTCCTGAAACACCATGATTACAGTACTAGTCCCGCAAAAAGTTACCAACTGTGTTAGCGTTAATAATTACTAAATAATATGGAGGTTATATCTTGCCAAAATTTGTAAGCAAACCCAAACGTCATAGTTTTTCAAATAGTAAAATACATTAAATTCACATATGGGATTGTAGCAGTGTCTACTTTGTGGTATTTTTTCAAATTAGGATTAATAGAAACACTTCTTTGATTTTCCACTTTATTTAAACTATTCGACATGACAAACAAAAATATTGAATTAAAACTAATCATCATTAAAATGAAACAAAGGATAAAATTTTAAATTGCAAGTACTAATATAATTTATATTTATTTAAAAGATATATTTTTAATTTTTCTTTCTGCAATGCAAAACGTTTAATTTTATAAAACAAAATTCATACATGCATAAAGAGGTTTACGATGCAATATTTCATGTAACCGTTTAACTTAATTTACTACAACGGAAGAATGATGAAACAAACTTTAAAACATAGTTAAATGCATCGAATACTCCTCTAAGCAAACTTCAGCTGCATGCTTCTAAATTAAGGAGAAGATTTACTGTTGAAGTGTCTTAGTGGATGGAAATTTTCAACGGTTGCTGATTGATTTGTCGAAAACTCAACGTAAAAAATATCATCATACATCATTCCGATTTGGCACTCTAACACAACACTCACTACAACAAGCACTATTGACACTTTTAAATTAATCACTATATTGGATGGAGAAATGCCTCGATATGGCGCCGTTTTATTCTTTATTCGCATTTTTAAATCCTACTTCTCAGGTAATATACTATGCTGGACAGTGAATTGCAATCAATTAACCTACGAATTTCTTAGATATACTATATCATAGAGAAAATTTGGTTTTGAATTAATGCAAATCATTGAAAAACATTAAAAGTACACAACTAATAAATTTTAAATTAAAACGAAAAAATAAAAAAATAAAAATAAAAAACAAAATATTTCTATTTTATTTTGTTTTTATTACTTCGTATGTTTTCTATGTTCTTTTGAAATGTGGTGTGCTTGATTTAACTTTTATAGTAATAAATTAAAATCATTTTTGCATAGAAGAAGGCTACGGATGTGGCCGAAACGTAGGCATCGATAAAAGAATTGTAAAGAAACATACTGGTCCTAAATTTCCGCTCAACACCTACCCTAAATAATTAAAGGACGCTTAACACATTTCAAGTTACTTATTTTTCGTTCGTCACTATGTTTTAAATTTAGTACTGAAATCAGTACTCAAATTTGACGTACTAAAAACGCATAAAAATTCAATATTTATGTTTGTTACCGTTTGTAACTGTTTATTTTCAATACTTATTTTTATGCAACCCACGCAACATTAGCTATCGGAAATTGCGGAACAATAAATTAATTAACCTTTCATCAATTTTAACTTATATTCGCGTAGTCTTTTGTCATAATAATTATGATTTAATAATTATTATTAAATTATTATGCTCACTGTACATTAAGATGATTGAAAAAAGTTCTCCAAATTTTTTCCTTTTAAAGAATATGATAGATTGTGACTAAAAAATATTTTTGGAACCAAGAAAAGAATTATAATTTTGAAACATAAGTTGATAAAGTAGTAACAAATTTATACAATTATCAATTACAAAGCAGGATCTCATCTTAAAATTAATCGTCGCAGTAATCGAATACCAACAGTACCCCTGGTCTTGTAAAGTAGCGTTTTAAAATTTGCTACGAAATCCTTGAAAAACCACGAAAAAATTATTAAAACAAGCCTTGAATATTCAATTATTGCTTATTAAATAATTAAAAATAATTTATTTATGTTATAGCCTTAAAAAAATCATTTTTTTCTGAAAGAGTCCGTAAAATAAGAAAATGAGTCCGCAAAATGACCCAAATGCGATTTTACGAACTCTTTTGTGTATAGTTAGTTGCATAACTAAAATGTATAAAAACATTAAAAAAAGTAAATGTGGTTTGTCAGATTTTTGTGTTTAAAGAAGAGGAGACAAGTGCACAATATTTATTCAATGTTCTATACAAATTTTATGTTTTAAATTAATAATTTAACATTTTTATAACGAAAAATATAGGCCATCTGTTTATGAATTTACCTGTATTGTTGGCTGCATAACTCCAATTTAACCTAATTTCAGGATTTTTAAATGTCTATAAAATTAATATTAAGCACTTTCAGAAAAAATATAATATATACCTTGGCATTAAAATGATTTTTTATTGCTTGCATGGTTATTAATAATATAATAAACTCCATACTCGTAATAAAAAATGCCATTTTAAAGCCATTGTATATAAAAAAATTTTATGTTGAAACTCCATGATTATTAAGGTCCAAAATAAAAATAAAATATTTCAAAGGGTTAATGTCGTTCCGCAAATTCAGATTCCTGATATTACGTGGGTTGCATAAAAGTTGGTTATAACATGTTCAAATTTTAAGTCTTGAATCGGCGTGTGCATCCTATTTTTAGTACGAAAAATTTAAGTACTGATTTTAGAGTAAGTAATCATAGTGACAAACCGGCATTAAATGTACATATTGAAATTTCTATAATTAAAATTATAGCCATTCAATTTTATGTATCAAATAAAATTATATCCACATATTTTTATGTACATAATTTTAAATCGTGTTAACTACTACTGACTAGGTATCGCCGCAAGCCGAGAAATGCTAGTGTTCTATTTAGTAAGAGAGAAGATTTAAAAATCTGCCATGAACAGTCCAAACAAGGGGTAGTTGTACATGTGTTTTAATGAAGTGCTTCTATAAAATAGTTTTTATATACCATGGCACTAAAATGGCATTTTTTTATTACGAGTATGAAGTTATAATGCAAGTAATAAAAAATCATTTTAGTACCGAAGTATATATTATATTTTTTAAAAGAGTTTAATATTAATTTAAAAGCAATCCTGAAGTTATTTTTAATTATTTCCAACTCCCAATTTTATAAAAATGTAATAAAATTTCGATGAAAAAATGTAAAATATTTATTGGAACAGCAAATTTCTCAGTTAATACCTTTTTAAAATAATTTGAAACTAGAAAACAATTTCAATAGCAAACGCTTTCTAAATTTACATATATTTTAATTTTATTATGATTTGTAGCCATTCTTTATAGTTTCATTACCTAAGACATTAGAAAATGTGAATATGTATATATTTATTATTAAAATATCCCAATATTCCGAATTGGTTTTAAACAAATTAAATAATCTTGCGCACGTTTTCATATAATTTTGTCGCTACTTAAGGTATTATCTTTCACCATTCTAAAACTGTTATTAAGAAATATAAGATTCAATAGCACTTCTAATGGAAAATATTCCATATATAAATGCTAAATTGATGTTAGAGATCTTATTTGTTTTAATTTGTATCAGTTTGAAGAAAATTCTTTTTTTATACTTTGTGAGTTGCATAAACCCAGAAGAATTTTTGTTTATCCATTAGTTGATATTTTCAACTCGATACTTTTTTCTGGCGTATTTACGGATAGCCTAAAGTTGTCCAAGATCAAACTGGTTCATAAAGAAGGCTCTACCAGTTTGGTTGAAAATTACAGGCTTATCATCAATTTCAAAAGTTTTTGAAAGCTAATATCTATTAGATTAGTAAAATTTTTAAATAAACATAATATTATTTCGGGGGGAAAATATGGATTCAGGAAAGGCCTGTCTACTACACATGCAATTATTAGTTTTCTTAATTCTCTCTATGAAGATATCGAAGATGGTGGCAAGATCATTGGCCTGTTCCTTGATATGAGCAAAGCCTTTGATCTTGTTTGTCAACAAACATTGCTGTACAACCTTGGTGTTAGAGGACAAGCCTTATTTAAAAGCTACTTAAGTGGTAGGTATCATTGCGTCGAGGTAGATAATACAAGAACGAATTTTAAAGAAATGAAGGTAGGGGTACCTCAAGGATCTGTTCTTGGTCCCCTACTTTTTATTATATATACAAATGAAGTGGCTAACATTGTCTAAAATGGCAAAATAGTACTTTTCGCAGATGATACCTCTTACTTAACAAATCATTGTAATAAAGATTTGGTAACCAAGAACACAAACACTGATCTTAATATTTTAGACAATTGGTATACAGAGAACAATTTAATTTTAAATCGTAATAAATCAGTATTTCTACAATTTTCAACCAGAATTGATACGCATTCGAGCATGTACATAAAACAGAAAAATGTCAATAAACAGATCGGAGGAAACTAAATTTTTGGGTCTTACGATAGTCTCAAGACGGTCTTGGAGCAGCCATATAGACGATGTTTGTAAGAAAATATCGAAAATGTGCTACTGTATTAAAAGCATGCAACCAAGGGTAGATATATTTATACTAACATCGTACTACCATGCATACATTCATAGCACCGTATCGTATGGCATTATCTGCTGGGGTATTTCTACAGAGTGGTTGCGTGATTTTAAATTACAAAAAAGAGCCATTAGGAACATTGCTGGAGCTGGAGGTCGGGCTCAGTGTCGTCATACTTTTAAGATGCTGCATATATTGCCATTCCCTTGTATTTACTTGTATAATTTGTTATTATACCTATATTAAAAATAATTTGAATTCTTTCACAAGTGTTTCGGATCTGCATAATTATAATACGCGAAATAGAGATTTGGAAATTCCCATGCATAGATTGTCATTAATAGAGAAAAGTCCACAATTCATGGGCATAAATGCATATAGCCACCTGCCTAAACATTTAAAAGTGTTGAATGAAAACACGTTTAAAGCCGCACTCAAGGGATTTCTTTTAGATAATTGCTTTTACTCTGTAAATGAATATTTTCTTTATAAAAATAGTTAACTTCAGCAAGTACGTATTGTCTTTTTATAGCAACATTAAAATCAATTTTTATTTTTGTGTAAATGACATTATGTAATATATGTATTAATAATTTCTTTAACGGGTATATCTTTATATCCCGATTTTGTGGTGTGACTTGTCCTATATCATGTTTATGTATGATCTTAATGGACCAATAAATAAATCTATCTAATCTAAATTTATCTATCTATTTAATCTATTAAAATAACTCAATTGGTTTTAAAGAAAAATAAATAAACTTGCGCGCGCTTTCATATTATTATGCCGGCACTTAACGTTTTTATTTTTCACCATTAAAAAGCTGTTATTTACAAATCTAAGAATCAGTAGCATTTCTAATGGAAAATATTCTATATATAAATGCTAAAATTGATGCTAGAGATCCCTTTCGTTTTAATTTGTATCAGTTTAAAGAAATTGCTCTTTTTTGGTGCTAGGTGGGTTGCATAAACCGAGAAGAATTTACAATGAAATATTAAATTTATTTTCTGTGATCTAAATAATTTGTTTGTATCATTAAATTTTACGTTACAAGCAAGAGATAACAAAACTGTTTAAATTTTAAATATTTGGAACTTGTGATCCCCATTTTCTTTAAGAAATATTTTTTATTGATTATATGGCAAATATATAGTAAATGGTTGAACATCTTATTAATTTTTACTGTTTATTTCCTTGTTTTTAAAATTTTAAGGAATTTCTAGCAATAAAATAAGTTTATATTAATACTTTTTATTAAAAGAATTTATTTGTTGTAGGGGATACTTCCCCAAATATTTTAATTCGTGGAACTTAAATGTAGTAAAAATAAAATCACATATTATTAATAAATTAATTAACTCAATATTTTATTTAGTGTTTACTACTGCCATATACCTAAGCACTCATTACCCATCAACGTAGCAATAAAACTTCAAAACGAAACCATATTAAGGGATAATTTTTTAATTTATCTATAATGGCTTCTATTTTAATTTGGAAATAACTTTCTTTTACTGCACATTTTTGTATATGTTTATCACCAGAATAAAGGATTATAACTTTATTTAACAAAATCCATGCTTTTTAAGCAATAAAAAGTTAAAATAAAGTGTAATTTTACAAAATTCCGGTAATTTCCTACGCGCGCAATGTAACATTGGACTGTTATTGGCGATAACCTTGATCATGTCTACACTTTTAGTA
This sequence comes from Coproporus ventriculus, assembly GCA_027574865.2. NCBI lineage: Eukaryota > Metazoa > Arthropoda > Insecta > Coleoptera > Staphylinidae > Coproporus > Coproporus ventriculus. The sequence goes on along the minus strand of JAODAH020000634.1, from coordinate 3,691 downwards.
TAGAGGACTCTAGCCAAAAGTAAAGACCCTAGATATACTAAAGTACCGTCATTTTGATTCAGAATGATGGCGCGTGATTTAAATTAATAGGAAAACATGACAGCTGACACCGTAGCCACCATTTTGTTTCAGAATTTCGATCTATATGGGCTTCCTTAACGGCGGCACTTTAGTATATCTTCGGACATTAGCCAACAGTAAAAGCTAGCGCCGCTGGTGTTCGTGTGTGTAACTTCGATTAAAATTCCCTATAGGCTCTTAGAGAACTTCATAACCTTGTCTCATCCTTTACACTGAATTGGTATAAAATAAAGAATAGTATTAAACATCTTTCCCAAGACATGCACAATATAATAAGACAAAAACTCAATGAGTGTATTCGAAGTAGCTCCATCCCAACCAGTTGGAAAACGGATACAATGCCCAAACCAGGAGTCGACAATACCTTAGTTGCCAACTACAGACCGACTACTTTACTTCCCGTTATCAGCAAACTTATTGAACATTAATTAAGAACAGACTTGAAAAATTAACAGGAAAACATATTCCCACTTACCAATTCGGATTTAAACCCAATTATTCAACTAGCTATCCACTTTTCACTTTCATCAGTAACACACAAACATCTCACATTGACAGTCGCACTCTTCTTTGATAAAAATAAAGCTTTTGATAGCGTTTAGCACAGTGGACAAATTATTTTTAATAGGGACGCCGCAATACATCATACTCACCATTAAAAACTTACTTTCGGACAGGCAAATTTCTGAACAAATATGCAAAATATTTTCTCATGCGTTCACACCGAAACAAGGTGTACCCCAAGGGTCACCTCTTTCCCCTATACTCGACTAAATATACTGGCACGACATATACAATCAAGACCATTTCAACAAAGAACACTTCGACAAATCATCTTATATATAATCTCTCACGACAGGACGTTACAAAAAACTATACAAAACTTACAACACTTAACTAACAAGACAATACAATTGTTATACAAATAGAGACTCACACCTAACGCGACGAAAAACCAATTACTCCTTCCACACCACAAAATTAAAGACATATCACCCACCATTTTCGCCGACGGAAATACAACTAAATCCACACATACCATCAAATATTTATGACTGACTATCGACAGCAAAATTAGCCTAAAACAACACATTCAGAAAATGAAGACGGAAGTAATTAAAAGATCAAAACATTTTCGTACATTGACCTACAAGGACAAAGGGATAGGTATTAAAACTGCCACGCACATTTACAAAGCCATCCTTCGACCTTCGCTAGACTACGGACACATTATCACGACGAACACAAGAGACAGTACTAAACGCATAATTTAGATAACAGAGCAAATCGCAGTCAGGGTTGCGATGGTTAGGTCAAAAATAAATAAAATTCTATTTCTGCCTACGTTTTGTTTATTATGCATAACCATCCCCAGGGCTCTATAAAAAGATATTACATGTTACATGCGTTATGATTAAATTACAAACATTTTAACTTAAAATTAGTTTACCAATTGATTTTAAAAAGAGTTATATGTTAAAGAATATTGTATTCATCTGAAACAAGACTCCTTACGTGTCAGTATTGACTTTGATACAAAAACACATGTTATTAAGATAATAGACAGTGTACTAGAAACTAATATAACGTTAGCGTGCTGATGCATATAGAGTAGACCTCCATAATAAAAGTTATTAATTGTAATTATTTCAAGTACAATAAAAAGTAATTCGTTAAAAAAAACACTATTTCGTCGCGAAAGAACTTAACTAAAGTAATTGAGTGACTTAGCAATGATACAGCATTTGTATACTGATAGTTGTTTAGTGACAAGTTTCAGTAAAATGAGATTAAATTATTTATTACCTGCCCATTTATACAATTTCTGAGTAAGGAATATTTTAAGAAAAACCTTTATTATTTAAAATTAGTTTGGTTAATTAGATTACAGTAAATATTATTTAAGTTCGAAATGTCTGTTCTAAAATTCACCGTTTTATCTTTAAATTTGTTAATAAATAATATTTCTAATATCGTTCGTTTTTTGTAATTGGGTTCACTTTGTAAGACAATTGCGTTATTGAAATGAAATTTATGGTTATGGTCAAAACAATGTTTAGATAATGCAATTGTTTCTTTCCCCGATTTAATTTTGCAATCATACTCATGCTGTTTTGTTCTTTTCATCAATTTATTCTTTATCATTTCTATATAGATTTTATCACAATGTAAACACGGTATTGAGTATACAACGTTACTTTTATCGCCATGTTTAGATTTTTGTTTTTGTGTTGAAAATAATTGATAATTGTTTTTATTTAAATATGTAACTATTTTTATGTTTCCATTTTCTATATTTTCTTTAGGGGGCCAATAAGGTTGGGTATCAGTGGTTTTTTAAAATAACTTAAGTTTTGATTATCTATTTCTGCATAAACACGCGCCAAGTTAATATCATCTTCGTCTTTTCTTCAATTTCCCTCCTGAGATCTTCATCCTCATTTGAAGACCAATCGAGTTCTTTGTCATATATGTCTAGGCATTATAACGCGAAAAATGTTATAATCCTCACTATAACATATCAATGTAGGAAAAGTATCTGCTAAAGTATCTGCTAACCATAAAAGACACAAAAATTTTGAAAAATGTTATAAAAATCTGACTGAAAAAATGATTTTTATTGCCCTCAAAACGGCCAGAAATGGTATAATTATACAACCGTACGTAAATTTTACGGAGAATCCGATTTTGTAGTCGGTCAGCCTCAAAAATCCGCGTTATTTTATTAACAAACGCATGATGTTACTCGATATAATTTATATTGCAAATTTTAAGCTTTACATTTTTGCTTAACTCAAATGATTCTCCTTTCGTCATTTAGTAGCGTTTAGTTCCGAAAAGCGAAACATGTGATATTAAGCAAAAATGTAAAAAGTTGAAAAAAATATCAATATTTTTTATTAAATTAAAGTGAACTGAACACAGAAAAATATTCACGAATCTAAAAATTTAATAACAGAATAACAACCTTGTTTCAATAAATAATGTCAGGCAAAATACATTTAATTATCTTTTATTTAAATCTAGCAAACAAAGTTTTCCAATTTTACTTGAAAATTTCAAACGCATTGTATTAATTATTTAGGAAAGATTTGATTAAAATTTATGAAGTCACGCAGCATATTGTATGCCAAATTTTATTAACATGAGCGCATCATTAGTCTGCAACTCTTCCTAGCAGAAACAAGAACGTTTCGTGTCATTATTGTAATAAATAAGGTAGGTAAAACTTTGTGTAAATTTTTTTATAAATTAGAGCGATTAACTATGTCAACGGGTAGCATCTTAATCACGCTGCTTAATTGCAAAAACAAATAGAAAGAGTTAAATTTGATCAGAATAATACTGAGAAATTATATTTTAGATATACGGATTAATTCGTAAAAAATTACAAACAGTTGTATGCTAAAAATTCACGATTGCACTTAGCGATTCGATACTTCAAAATTTAGGGAAAGTGATTAAGGGTACAGAAAGATATGGCCATCAAAACTTCAAAACTTACCGCCAGGCCCAAAATGGCGATTTCTAATTACACAAAAATTTCAAAAAAATTAGGGTGCGATTTTTTCTTATCAAGGTATATTGTGTCCAAATCTGGAGTCGATAG
>JAODAH020000616.1:0-12004 GCA_027574865.2 Coproporus ventriculus | reverse complement strand
TCATTAATAATAATTTTAAACAATTTTCGGATGACAATGAGTGGAAGTGAGATGTAATACTGGTGGATTGCATACATTAGAAAGAGATTGAATAAAAAATTTTAGTTTAATAGTTTCCTACAATGTTTTTATTATAATGAGTCGAAAGAAGATGGAACGATTGTCAGTTTGACTAATTTGAAAGAGATCGAACGATTGAAAATTGAAGATTTTTATATTTTGTTCATAATTTTCGGGTCACAATTAGTAGAAATGAGAAGTAACGTTAGTTACCAACGTTTTATTTCATTTTTATAGGTTGGCATACAACGACAACGAGCTTCATAACCGACCTATTTTATGGATGATTTCATTCAAATATTTCAACTTCATTATTTATTTGACCAAACAGAAATTAATGGCGCAAAATTTAAAGAAATGATTTTGACCTCCATTTTGAGGGTGTTCCTCAACAGCTATCAAAATGCGACACAGGAACTATACACACACACAGACATTTTAATTTCATATACGAACTTTTCAAGTTCGTGGAATCATTACTACCAAAATGTCATCAAGATGCCAAAATATGAATTCGTTAAGAGTTCCGAAGAGAATTGGCAAAACGAACTTTAAACTAAAATAGAAGGTTTGTTTCTTAAAAATCAGTATGTCAAATCTTAAAATGACAAATATCGAATTTTAACAGTTTTAAACATTCTTGGCATTTTTCTTTTAACTTGTTTTGATGTTTTGGTATTTTTGACATTTTAACATTTAGAAATTTTCTTAAAAAAAAATAACACTTCCGTCGATATGAAAATATGAAAAGTTAAATATCAAATTTAAAATATAAACATAAAAGTGTGGTGTGAATATTTTGATTGGTGTTCATAATTTCGGATAGAGAATTGAATAAGATGTGACCAATGTATAAAAAATTGAAACTGTGCAAGTTCGTCACTAATTACAGGCCATTAAAATTTCTCACTTTATTTTTAATTAGAGACTTAATAAATCAAAGATTGTGGACACTTCAATTTCTCGGTAAATAATGAAAAATTTCCCACAGCCTCTTTTTAAACGAATCGTTTTTCAATCAGTTGTGATCAGGTACGGAATTATCTCACCACCAATTAGTCAATTTGTCTTTAGGGGAATTATAAATAGATACCGATCGGTTAACTCGAATGTTAATTAATTTGCTGCCAAGGTGATTCGGTCCAACTATTACAACGAATAATAAACTAGAACGGCACTCATCAAGATAATACGTTTATTAATTATCCTACCTACGACTAGTTTATCTACATCATCAATATATACATACGAACGGTGGCCATAACATTACACATTCTCTTTCTCACTTACACGCATTCACATACACACGCACACACACACATACAAATATTTATTCTGTATTTTAATGTTAAAAGTTAAAATTGCCAAAATGAACTTCGAAAATAGAGACACCTTGAAACAAAACGTCAAAGGGTCAGATTTTTAAACGTCAAATATTGGATTCTTTGATTTTCCATTTTTTTTTATTTCGATTTTCAATTGATTGAATTTTTTATCTTGGACCTGTAGAAAGTGTCCGTCTGACAAAAAAAAAACAGAAATCTGATGATTTTGATTGTTACCATGATTACAAGAAATGTTTCTGGTTCAATTTGAAAAGGTTGCAAAATTTTTTTTCATGCAAACTGAAAAAAAAATGCAGATTTGAGAAAATGTAATTCCATGCATTTTAAATAATTTAAATAAAACAATGAGTGTCATTGTGCAAAATTTCAGATAGCACCACTAAAGGCAATTTTAATCAGAAACGAGTAACGATAACGATAACGACAAGCGAAATGAATTAATTTCCATGAACACACAGACACACAACGAAAGAATTAAACACGTGGTTAATACTTTAACAAGCATTCATGGAAATGTGTGAAATATAAATCACCAAAGCATTACATCGAAATCAATCTTCAATTTGTTAACAAAACCGGTTACAAGATTCAAGGATAAGAATGATCCTTAGAAGAGGACGTAATAAGGACGCGATTCTTACAACTACAAAATCCCGATGTTACTAAGCTGAAGCGCTTCGAAGATTTATGTGTGTTAAACGCCCCATGAATCGGATTCTCACATCGCATATGTAAAAAAGGAAAGAAAATAAGAAAAGGATGAAACGAGGAGAAGGATCCGTCCGGTCAGTTAAATGCCTTCTTTTCTTAACTTACTTGAATTAGTCAAATGGGCAACCAGAATATATTTATCTAAATTGCTTCTAATCGGAGATTACAAATGATCCAATGTTAAAAAAAAGGAGAGAAAGAAAAGAAACGACTCAGTGGCGTATCTACATATTCAATTTAAAGTCAGTCGACTTCAATCTGTATCGATAAAATTTAATTAAAAATTTATGTTTAAATTAATGAAAAATCTAAAAATTTGTCTTTAAGTTCTATCTGATACAATCCATCGCCATATCATTGTTCCACTCATTACAAGCGGAAAGAAAATTGGAAGAAATTTCAAGATACAAAAATTGAAAGAAATCATTCAAAATTTTTTTAACAATTTCAATCCACAATCACTCCATCTATATTCCACTCCACATATTATAAGATGAAAATTGGAAAAAAAATTGATGTGTCAAATATCAAAATGTCAAAGGTAAATTGTTAAAATGTCAAAGATCAAATTTTCAAAATAATAAATGTATGTGAAAATATCTGTTTGGAAATGTATAATAAGTGCTAAATATAAAAAAAATGTCAGAAAATATCAAATGTCAAATTTGACATTCCGTTTGACAAAAACTAAACTTCTGATATGTTTGACATATCAAAATTTTGACATTCTGTTCATTTTTTTGACATTTGGTGCTTGGTAGTTACGCCACTGAAAAAAAATCTTCGTAGCGTGTGGTCAACAAATTTAAGCACCAAATTAACATTTATATTTTATTTATTTTAATAAAAATATTAATATTATTGCATGTTTATGAGACTTCGGTACGAATTATGGGATACGTTGTAATTTACAAGTTGTAAAAACAACACTGTTGCCAAATTAATTATTTCATGAATTTATCGATGGCGAGAAGTGATTTGTACACACGCGAAACGTTCTTTCCCATTAAATGGACATTTAAACAATTATTTATATTAGAGATCTCTGCAGGAAGAAAATGGTACTAAAACGAAGAACCAGTGATATGAATCATATCGTACTTGTACGTATTATTTAGCGCTCTTTGCTTCTTCTTAAATCTCGTATATGATTCAGAAAAAATACATTGGAAAGAAAAATAAAAATGAAAATAAAGCCAAAATGTCAAATGTCAATCTTAAAATAATAAAATGAATAGTAAAAAAAAATTTATAAGGCTATAACTTTCTTTCTTTTTCATTTCCCTGATTCATCTTTGTATTCTTCTCTTATTTTCTCATGGCTTTCTCTCATCAATTGTTTTCTCATAATCTTTCTTAATACTGTAATCATAATATCTTCTTCTTATTCCTATAATTATTTTCATTTTGTCTTTCTGTGTCTCTTTTCTTCTACTTTTTCCTATGCCGTCATTCTTCTTCGAATTATTTTTTCCTTCTTCTTTTATTTTTCTTTTTTTTTCATATTTCTTTGCCTTTTTTGTAAGCATCAAAAAACAACTTTACCTATTCAATGATAAAATTTTATTTCATTTTTTATTTATTTATTTTCCCATTTTCTTAATTTCCTTTCATTGATCTCTTTCCTACTTTCTCCCACTATATTTTTTTTCTTTCTTTATTATTTGTTTAATTTTTTGAAGTAAAACTTTCTTTAGAGGCTGTGGAAGTAATTTTTGAAGGAAGTGACGTAGTCCAACGGAAGTAGGCTGCGGAAATGAAAAAAATCGAAAAATAGCGGAAAAACTTAAAAATTCTCAGGAAATCGAAAGAGAGCGGAAAAATTTGAAAAATTTAAAAATTCTCAAGAAATGGAAAAAACCGAGAAACTCAAAACATTGAAGAAATTTAAAAAAAAATAAAAAGGGAAAATATTAAAAGTATAAAATGTCAAAAATAAAAATGTTGTCAAAGTAAAATGTCAAAAGTGAAATGTCAAAAGCGTAAATGTCAAAAACGAAATGCCAAAAGTGTAAAGTTTGTTTGAGTTTGTTTAAGGTTGCTTAAGGCTTTTTTTTAAGAAGTTTTGCTTCGATCACGGTATTGTGATGCACATAATTTTTTTTTTATTAGTTATTGTTGGTTTAATAGTCCTGAAAATGATTTAATTATTACATTGAAATGTTGGCGTAGAATTGCCTTTTTTGTATCCAGTCTCTCCTGGAATATAAAAAATATTTAAAATAATTCAAAAACAGCAATATGTACTTTTCTATTTTTTCGAAATGTTCAGTTATCAAAATGTCCGAGATAATTCAATAAAAAATGTTTTTTATTTTTTACAGTCTTTTTTATTATATCCAAATCACAAAAAGTAGCACAAACTCAAAAAGTAAATATTGTGATGATACATTACACCAATTTATTCGATGTAATCATAATAACGTATTTTGTAAGTTGAGACCACCCGATGATTTTTTTAAACATCTCCCCACTAGTCTAAATGTTACACATTTTTTCGGTGCTATCAAAATTTACTTCCCTCCATCACGAAAAACCTTCGAAAATAACTTCCATTTACTAAAAACAGCTGTCTGCTGATGGAAACCTGATACTTTTAAGAGGCTGCGTCGCTCTCGCTCGGACCACTCGCACTATACGATCTCCGTCCCTTTTCCTCTCATACCCAGAAAAACAAACACATTAAAATGAACAACGCTGCACATTGACAATGCCTATAAATAGACCATATACTCCCGATATAGGTTTTAGAATGGTCTTATCACGCACTACCATCAACCCCCCTCCCTCCTTTTACTCAAAAAAAAAGATGCAACCAACCTCTCGAGCATTGTTCGGGAAGGGTAGACCGGCGATTCCGCATCTACGCGTAATTAGATCGGAACTATTTCAATGAGCAGGTAATTCCTCCTCTTTTATCATTTATCTTTTTCTCATCGCTACATTCATCCATGCAAACTTAACACTTTCAACCATAATTCATTTATGGATAATACTCCACCATTAAACAGTGTTTTATTAAGTAACGGGTTAAATCTTTAACTACAATATAATGAGGTAAATACATTTGTTAAGAACCTTTCAGAATATTAAAAACAATTAATAGTTCCTTATCCACAATGAAGCTTTAAAGCACGTGTGCAAGTGCTTTACAAAAACATAAAAATGGAAATTGTTTATCCCCCTTAATTAATGAAATCTAAAATTTTTACTTTTCCTATCATTCCACCTCTTTCTAACACATTCGCATTTAATTTATCTAAAATTCCATATTTTTAAAATTGAATTAGAGCTCTTTAATTTTTCTTTTGTTCTTAATTTTCTCACATCTCAAAAATGGGCGTATCAATTTTTTTTTAATTTTCAGAATTTATTTCTGGAATATCTAGGAAGATCCCACAGGAATTTCATATAAGTTCAATGAACAGTTTAAAAGTTATCAATTTTTAAAATGTCAAATTTATTTTTTAATAGAAAAATTGACGTATCGATTTTTTTTAACTTCAGGATTTCTTAATAAATATATCTTAATAAATATGTCCAGAAAAAAATTTATAAAAATTTTTTGAAATTTTCAAAAATATTAAATATTGATGAAAATGAAAAAATTTTTGTTTCCATCTTTCTATCTCTTTTTAATACATTCTACGCACTATTATTTAATCTCCCTTCCACTAATTTTTCTAAAGTTTTCGGTTAAAAAATTGAAAATTTCAAAAATTTAAAAAAATAAATAAATATTTAAAAAAAAGGAAAAAACAAAAAGTTAAATCGGCGTTTACCTAAACCTTTTTCACAAAAAAAAAATTTTGAAAGATTATAAATGTAATATTATCCTTGTAATTCGATATTGACGTTATTGTTAACAAATAAGGAAGCCATAAACCAGATATTCATTGACAGATATATTGGGAAAGAATGAGGGGCGATGACCTTGTTAGGGGTTGGAACTTCCTTCTAGGTCATACATAAATTATAATTGGGGACATTCCTGGAAGGACACAACAACAAAATAAATATTTCATTGCAAAATCTGCTCCACTTACTTTACATTATCTCATTTTATATCAAAGTTCTTTAGATATAAAGAAAATTAACTAATCGTTGAAAAATTCAATTTTATAGAATTGATAAAAAGGAAAATTTGGAAAATTCAATATTCAAAATATTGGAAAACTTCCGTTTCAATTAATTTCATAACTGAACAAAATATCTCCATAGAAATGTTTCTTTGAGAAGAATGAAAAATGTCATCCCTTTCTGAATAAAAAAGCATTATATTTTTTAAAGAAAGAAAAATACAGAGAGAGAGAGAGAGAGAGAAGTATGTATTGAAATACATATGTATATGTTGTACATATTATGAATAGTTAATGGTCATTTAATTTAGTCAATGAGTTCGTATTTATTTGAAAGGACACGAGTTTTGGGGGGTGGGGGTAGGTGGAGCACGATATCCGATATATGCGCGGACATTCGATACTATACTGGACCGGACCGGATGTTAGCTACGCATGCTTCAAACAAACTACAAACTAGCTCGAATTACATGTTTGATGTTACCTCCCTGAACAATTGATCCAATAAACCATTCATCTACCTCAATATCAATATTATAATATGCACGTTAACATTTTTTTCTATCTTAAAACTACCTGTTGATATTAATACTTGATTTTACACTATCAATTTCGACATGAATAAAAAAAAACAGATAAGAATGATAAAATAAACGTTAAAAAGAATGTGTCAAGTGTCAAAATGTCAAAACATTAAGTAATGAAAATGTCAATTTTCAAATGAAAAGCATTAAAAAAATATAAATAAAACTGAAACCCCCTATAACAGACATTTTATACAATACTAATATTACCTCCCCACAGAGGATACCTCCCAATAACGGGCAAACGTTTCTACCCCGTCCGTTGTTATCCTGTAGATGTCCGAAGTGGAGAGGTTTTACTGTACTATATATTAACTCTTCACAGCAGATACCTCTACACAAGAGACAATTATTTTTCTCGATCAACTTGTACAGTATTATATTTTACTTCTCTAGAACGGACTCCTCTCAATAATGAATAAACATTATTAAGTAGATATACGCTGTGGAGAAGTTTTACTGTAAGACATACTACCTCTCCAGAGCGGATATCTCTTATTAATGGACAAACATTTCTACCCCGTAAATGTCCGCTGTAAAGAGATTTTATTTTATTGTATTATACATTACCTCTGCACAGCAGACACCTCTACACAACGGACAATTTAGTTTCCCAATCATCTTGTACATTTATTTATTTATGCTTTACCTCTTCACAGCGGACACATCCCAATAGCGGACAAACGTTTCTACCTCGTAGGTTTTATTGCATACTCGGATACAGCGGACACCTCTCAATAACTCCGTAGATGTTCGCTATAGAGAGTTTTACTGTATGTAATATATTTTGTACACAAAAGCAGTAAAACCTCATATAAGACATGGTATAGTCAAAATGACAAAATATAAAATGTCAAAACGACAAAATATCAAAGAATATGAAAATATTAAGTTATCAATACAATCAAAATGTCAAATTGTTAAAAACGTAAAAACTAATCAAATAACAGATAATATCAAAAACTATTAAAATGTATATAAAAAAGTACAGGAGCTTTGAGACAAAATATTAAGTAGCAAATCTTAAATGTCAAATATTAAAATGACAGGCGTCAAATGATAAAATATCAAATGTATAAAACGCCAAAAGGTCCAGTGTTATATCAAATGATAGAATGATAGATAAAAATAGAAATACATTCTCAAAAATAAGAAAAATATCCAGAAATATTAGGTAATGTCAAAAATACTATTAAAATATAACTACAAATGACAATGAACAATAAAATATCAAAAATGTTTAAATATTAAAAAATGCCAAATGTTAAAATGTTCAAAAATGACATATTTTGTCAATTTGACAATTGGTATGTTGACTGACAATCCACATTTCATACATTGACATTTATATTTGTTCATATGAAATTGATCTTTTGACATTTTCATTTTAAGTTCATTTTGGCAATGCTCCGACGCATTCTCAACTGATTTGAGTTTATAATTTCTTCGAATTTTCAAATTCCCGAATTTTTATCTTTTTAATTTTGAAAATATTTATAATTTATAATTTTTCTTTTTTTTTGTGAAACAAGAGGGTGCCACTGTAGTCAACCAATAAATGACAGTTTATGTTATCCCACTGTTCGAAATTAATAAATCCGCACGCTATTGGTAAAAAATGGGAAATTTGTGAACCGTAATGAAGAAATATTTTTCATTGGAATGGCGAAATTCCCGGAGTTTTATTATAACTTCTCGCATGGTTGACAACGAGACAACCTAATTTATGGGTTAGAACATTACAAAAGATGGCGGTTAACAATTAGGAGGATTTTTCCGATAGTTGGAGCGTCTTCGCATGCGGATGCACTTCTGGGAAGAAGTTAGAGGGGTTGATTTGTATGATTGACAGTTTGGTTATTGCGCCTGTTATTATGCGGGAATGGGTAGGTAATTCTACATTGTGGGGATGTAAGTTGATATCCATGTAACCTAATTCTGGTAAAACAAGTAGCGCGACAATTCTCATGTGGTGCAATAATAGAATGGAAATGACTTCTGCAACGAAAGGACCGGACCACCAGACTTTTTGCATATTGCTTATGTAATAATGCTACTTGTCACAACCCTCCTTCATTTTCACATTATTAAATGGAATACATAATGAACTAATTATAGCACCCTTAAATTTCTACTACCCCATATAAACTAATAAATAAATATTGTTTATCCACTCAAACCAATTGTTATTTTCGTAACAAAAAAATTAAATGTCAAATAATGAATGTTAAATTGGCAAAATTCAAATGCGCAAATATCAAATATCAAAAAGTTTTGGTGAAAAATTTCGGAAATTCATAAAAATTTAAGAGTCGAGTTTTAAAAATCTCATCATTTGAATCGTAAAATAGAAAAATGTTTGAAAATGAAATAAAAAAATTGATACCGTTATAATAGATTGATTGAAGTATTTCAAGTTTCGGTACATGTCGTTCCTCTTTCTTCCTCCAATCAATCGATTGTTAAGATGCACGCACTTAGAACTATTCTTTTGTGGCATATGGCCCTTCTTATTCATATCATTGTACTTATTATCACAGTGTTAAAGTGGGCACATCATAAAATTGTGTTCCGGTTCACCAGGTACGAATGCCACCATTCAAATGTCAAGTGAGGACAAGGGGGTTTTATAAGATTAGGGAAAACCACACAACTATATTCGTATTAAAGATACACTCTCATTTCTCATGCATGCTATCATCATCGACTATTTTTCTAAGTAGATTAATCCATCCAATCGAATTGTCTTAAATATATCGAATTTGATTTCTAAATTTAATCATAAATTTGAAAATTTGAGCTGAATGTTATAAAAATTTCTCTGAATGTCAAAATTACTGAAAGTCAGATGGCGCTAAAGTAAATTTTCAAAGCTTAAAATATCAAAATATAAGAAAAATGAAATATGAAAGTGCCAAGAGTATCAAAAAGCGTTAAAATGTCCTTTGTCCTATTTAAAAAAATATTTTATAAGCCATCTTCATCATAGAAAATTTTAAAAGTGGCATTTTTTTTAAACCTCATGTCAAAATGTCAATGCTAACTAAATGTCAATTTTTTTAACATTATTCACATTTTCCGCGTTTTTTATGTTTTATGACGGTGCTTGGAATTTTTGCTTTTCTGACAGTTTCGACATTTGTTTAAACATTTTTCGTTTCTGCTATTTTATCTATTTAGGACACTTTTTATGATTTCAAAAATGAAAATGTCAAATGTCAAAAGTGAAAATGTTAAAAGAGAGAATGTCAAAAGTGAAATGGCTAAAGTGAAATGTCAAAAGTGAAAATGTTAAAAGTGAAAATGTCAAAAGTGACTTAAGGTTATTTAATGTTGCTTAAGGTTGTATAAGGTTAAATGTTTAAAATTAAAGATTAAAGGTTAAAAGTTAAACACTAAAGGTTGTAGATTGTAGGTTATGGGCTAAAGGTTAAAGGTTAAAGAATAAGAATTTATGGCTGATTTCAATAAATTTAGTAATTTTTCTCCTTCTCTATTTTTCCTACACAAGAAGTTTTACTTCTATGGCGTGTATTATGATGCATCATTTTTTTTTTTAGTTATTGGTACTTAATACACTTTTTGATTTTTTGGCAATTGATATGTCTACATTCCACATTTTGACATTTGATTATTTGGCAACTGTTGTTTTAATATTTTCATTTCAAGTTTTCGTTTTGACAATGTTCTTAAGCAGCCTCAGTTGTCTTTCTTTTTCGATTTAGTTTTTCAAAGTTCAAGTTTCATCTCTTTCCAATACATCAAATTCAGTATTATGTCGTCTTTCTTCCACTAATTAATCGCATATTCCAAAAAAATCGTCTCGTTTTCTTAGAAGTCGAGTTTCTATTGAATACGTTCTTTTTAATACCTTTGAATGATGGTTTTTGGTATCTTCAAACTTCTCTTTTAAAGATATTCCCACCGCATCAAAGATTATTTCAAAAATTAAGGAAACCCTTTTTCAAAAATTTTGAAAAATAAAAAATCATAATATAAAAAAAAACTTTTTCTGTTTTTTTATTACCTAAATATTTTTATCACATCATATCTTAATTACAATCAGAAATTTTATAAGCAACCATTTTGAAAATGATTTAAAGTCACAATAAACAATATAAAAACGCTGATTAATTCAAACACCTCTAGAGGGCATTTTAATTTATACATCCACTTAAATTGATTAATGGTTTTTATATTACACCTTGTATTCTTAATCAGCGTTGTAATTACCGAAGAGAAATAAAAGAAAGAAAGAAAAAACAACAATAGTTACAACTTCCTTCCCTTCCGTAAAATTTAAATTTTAAAATCGCACGGCCATGAATGCTGCAGATGTTTGTTGATTCTTTCTTTTTTTTAATAAAATATTTCTTGTGTGTTACCATTCGCATGCCGAAAGCATCCTTCATTATCTGGTAAGATTTATGGTTGATCTGATAAAAATGGGCAGAACAGAAAGGGGGAGAAAAATTCAATGAGAATTGTGGAAGAAGGTGTGAACCCTTCTTCTATTATAATGTTTTTTTTAAATCTTTCTCTCTCTTTTAGATCGGATCGTCGATAAGGCGCGTACATTGTTTTGAATCGTATCTGGACTATTTAGAGCGCGTATTAATGTGATGCTTTTTATTGTGTCCTTCCTGTTTGTCCACTTTCTATAATGTGGAACCTACAGAAATGCGATAGGGGTTTTTAAAAAGGCGAATAAGTGAGATGACGGTTAAACATATAAATTTTATTTGGATTTTTGATAAGAATAGTATATTATGATGCAAGTGTGTCATTAAGGAAAACGTTAAAGTTTAACTAACTAATAAAAATAGTTTATACATATTAATAAAATGTTCGTGAATAACCGGCAGATATGAGAAATGTATAAAAACAAAGAAATGTGAAGATGAGATGATAGATGATGGATGATGGATGATGGATGATGGATGATAGATGAAGGATGACGGATGACGGATGATGGATGATGGATGATTGATGATGGATGAAGGATGAAGGATGAAGGATGACGGATGATGGATGATGGATGATGGATGATGGATGATGGATGAAGGATGAAGGATGAAGGATGACGGATGAGGGATGAGGGATGATGGATGATGGATGATGGATGATGGATGATGGATGATGGATGATGGATGATGGATGATGGATGATGGATGAAGGATGAAGGATGAAGGATGAAGGATGAAGGATGAAGGATGACGGATGA
>JAODAH020000610.1:0-12898 GCA_027574865.2 Coproporus ventriculus | reverse complement strand
TGGGTAAGAGCCTTCTGGTTTATCATCTAGTTTTCCAACAAACTGCCTCATTTTCTGGTATTCCTGTTATAACGCAGTAGGGATTGAAAAATTATGTAATGATCTGCTCTCTCAGGTCCGCCAATTCTATTCAATTTTATAATCTCACTACATCTCCTTTTGGGGAGAATTGAAGATCCTGGTTGAAAGAATCCCAATTAAAGCTTCGAATAAAGTTCAGACCTAATGTGGCGTGCGAACTGAACCTGATAGTTCATTGAAATATATCCCTCTTGGGTTAAAGGAATATTGTGAGGAATAATCTCCAATAGATAAGCTTCACTTTATACCATTTTTATTAACCAAAATTATATCAGTAATATAATTTACATAGAAATCTGTATATATATAAAGCTGGGAGGTTTGAATAGACAAAACAGTCAACTAAAACAACATCATGACTAAAAACAATATCAATTTATTATAATTTTTCAAATTTTTAAAAGCACACTATCGTTTCTTTCTTTATTTAAAATATATAAGGGGAACTCTACAATCAATAAAATTTTTGGACAATTTATTTTATTGTTTTTAAGAAGAAGAGGAAACTTTGGACAGAGCAAAGCGCGCGCATAAGCTTATTTCTTGCATTAATCAATAAATATAATATTTACCAAGTGTGTTTTCTCAATATTATTATTTTTTGTTTGCATACTTCCGCTCAAATATTATTGCAACACAATCATCCTTCTTATAGCGCAATCACATCTTATAGTATTAACTATACATCCACTACTTTAGTGCACCGGGGGCTACATAAAAATATATTAATTATGCTAAAAAATAATATATAAAATAGAACGTGAATATATTATATTATAATTATTATTATATATTAATGCCCTTCAATGGGCAGAGCTGTAAGCATCCATGTTCATTTAAAACTTTTATCTTCAATAATTTTTTCTTTATTTAACTGAAAAAGGAAGAAAATACATATTAGATATAAGTAACTAATCAGATATAATAATTAAGTTAAACTAAAGTCATTCGAAACAATAAGTCGCAGTCTCTAAATGGGTATTACTCATTCTTATCTCAAATTTTTTAATATGTCAGTTATAAATTAACTTTTACCATTGCGATTAACAGTTTGAATTTTGTACCATTTCTATATAGAAATTTATAAGTCCGTACGACACATGAAAATATTTTACTATACAGAAAAATGTATAGAATTCTATATAGAAAACTACATCGTGTCAGACGGCTCTAAGCAACGTTATTATTTTTAAATTGTGTTGAGTCGCTAGTTTTCAAATTTGGTTATTAACAAGTTCACAACAAAACAAATATGCCTATGTAGCATAAAGAACACCGGTGTGTCTGTCCTATGGATAAGATATGACATTGTGAACATGCTAAGATATTTTTTCTCTTACTTCTTTTTTAGGGTAAAGAAACTACGTCTTTTTGCATCTTCTTTTTGCGCTGATGCAGGAAGAGTCTGGCTTCGTGAAGGACCTGCTGAATCTGAATCTTGAATAGCACTTATCCTCCCAATCCAATTATTCATATCTGAATCGTCATGAGCTTGGAAGAGAAATTCAGCTCCAGATTCTAACCTATAAACCAACAAAAATTTTATTTAAAAAAACTTTTTTTTTAAATATTAACAATAGTTACTTTAATCTAAACACATGTTTCTTCTTTTTGTAATCGGAAGCAATGGATGCTGTAGCCCCACGTAAAGATAGCGGAGATTCTCCTTTAAACGTTTGATCCGGAGAACTCTTCGCAGACTTGGAATCCTTATAGAAGTGTAAATGCATTCCTTTTAATATAGTGTATACTTTATCCCAAGAACGATTGCTCGCTTTAGATGTTGTACTTTCCCATTCGTGTTTACGAACCAAATTTCCTTCAATACTAACTTCTTCATCAGATGGACTTGTACGTTCTAATATAAAAGTAGAAATAAATTAATAAGAAAATACAATAAAACTGCAGGTGAATCAACTACTAAATACATCTACGAATAATGATGGTGGCGTATAAATTTCTAGGTTAGAAATTTCTACCTGATTGTGAGTCATCATCGCTGTGATGACCTGAGCTTGATTTAGGACTCTTCTTCCAGCGGAAACTGCGGAAAGGTGATTTGCTTCTAGATCTATCCTTCCTGCGTTCTTTTTCACCAGAACCCAATGTACGGGACACTTCACAAAAATATAAATAAAGCAAAACAAAACAAAACAAAAAAATAAATAAATTTCATGCAGACTTGACTCAACTGTAAGCAATTTTTTGAGCGTATATAAATAAAGAGAGTATAAATATATGATTGATATTTGGCTCATTATAGCCAAATAACAAATATCAACATGCATTTGTCAGAATGACAAAAAAGGAAATGAAGAAATGTCAAATTGTCAAAAATGTCCAAAAATTTGAAAAGTCTCATGAAAATCTAGAAATTTCTGCAGAAAAATGAAAAACTCTCATATTTCTTAACTGTTCTTAAAAATTACTTAAAAAATAACTAAAACCTTTGGAAAATCAAAGAATTGTCATAAATACTACAAAAATTTAATCCGATTGAAATTTCTTTTTTATTAAGAACTGCCTTTATTGCTCATGGCTAAGTTGTCAGTTAGTAAATCACAGTTATATCTTAACAGAAAGTTATCCAGGATGTAGATTCTATTTTTACTCTTGTAATAATGTTGCAAATATGTAATATGTCTATGAAGAAATAGGTATTGTTATGTCAGTTTAATAAAATACCTGACTTGACCTGGTATGTTTGACCGGCAATTCTAATCGATCATTCCAGTCATCTGTTTTATTGACGAAACCTGCGGTTAACATTTAGTGGTAGTATTGGATTTTTAAGAAGATCGGAAGTTATAGTTAAACCATAACCATGAGTAGAAAAAGTACTCTTAAATGATAAAAAAAAAAAAAAATAGTCCAACAACATGGTTTATAAATGTGAACAAAATCTTGTGCCATTTTTCTTGTCCTGCTTATCTACCAGTGACATGTCACATCAACCAATAACAAAGATTTTATTTGTAATTTGAAAACTTCAAGTCAGCTTTATTTATATGCGCTCACAAGAAAAGATGTCCCCTAATGTACATACGCATCTAAGCTACTTACAACTTTGCGCCTTTTGGGGTGGTGTTCCCCTTGTAGATGTTGTTTGTGGTGGTGTATATGGAACATCCGTCGACCCTCTCTGTACTGTACCAGCATGCACATGCGCTATATAAAATATCATGCAAAAACTACTTAATTGTACACATCACATTTTTGTATGCAATTATCCATTCCAAAGAAAAGCAAAAATATATTTGGCAAAAAAATTTATTGAAAATGCAAATTACATTATTGAAACACATGCAGCGATGAACATATTTACATAGATGACATGTATCCCCATTCCTCCACCATAAGAAACTTCCACTTACCTTCGCTTTTTTTTATAGCAACGTTTTCTAGCTAGAAGAGATTATTAAGCGTAAAATGTGCATTTAAAAAAAAGATTCCATGTGTATATTACATTGTGGTATGTGATTGAATTATTAATTTTAGATAGAGCCATCACCATTATTCGTGTATGTGAAAGTAAGTGAATTCATTTTCAATTCATTTAAGCTATGTTACGTTTAAAATATTAAGTATCTAGTTACAGTAAGTTTTCTATAAAATAAACATTAAATTGTTTCGAAAATAGACACTAGGTGTTGCTAAATTAAAAAGTGACATGTATCTAGTTGTGCCATAAATATAACAATAACAATTTTAATTATGTTTTATAGAAAATATGAAGTCCGAAATTCAAGTAAAACATTTTTACATATAACCTCCTATCTTCATTTACATGGTCAGAACAATATGAAGGAAGCAATGGGTATAAGATACTTGGTAACAATTCGAAGAAAATGAAGACAAAACAAGTCATCAAAAGTACAAAATTTGATAGAAGATGGCGAATAAATTAATTGTGAGTGCAAAGATGTACTGTAGGCAAAAAACCCTACAAACACAGAAGATGAAAGATTTAAAAGGCAAATAAATCCCAAAAACAAAAGAAATTAAAGAAGAGAACAATTTTTTGTTGCAGTTAAAGCAATGCATCAGTGAAACAAGCCCATATTTAATTAATAAATCCTATATTGTCATATAGGAATAACAACTAAGCCTAGGCCATTAATTTGTTTGAAGTGTAAGATTTCATATTAGGGCAAATTACATTACCTTAACCTAAAAGGGTTCATCCCAGATATTTATAAAACATAAAAACTTGGAACCATCATATGTTTTCATTTCCATCAAATGGTGTGGTGGATTTATGAGATACATTTATTATTTAGTCTCTCTTGTTTCTGAAGTTCCAACAACCTAGGTTGTTTTTTTTATCAAGGGTAAATTACATCACATTTCCACCGTACAAAGAGATGGTTGTTTTATAGTGTGCAAAGGTCTCAAAACAGAAATTTTGTTTATTTGAATTTTTATTTTATCTGTTCCAAAGTTTTCAATTTTGTTGATTTTCTCAATTTTCAACATTTCAGTTTCTTTTATTTGAAAAAATCGAAGAAACAAAAAAGCAAAAATAAAAATAAAAGAACCTGTGGCAAATAAAACTTCAAAATTATAAATTTGAAATCTTGAAAAGAAAAATAGAAAAATTGAAGAATACCTGAAATTGAAGATGGAAATGAAAACACACATATGAAGTATATGGAAAACTTACTGTATTTTAAACGTAAAAAGTGACTAGATTTGTATGTTTACCTTCACCAGCAGAGGGTTCAGTTTTAAGTGAAACCCTTTGTGCAGTTACAGCAGCTTGTAAAGCAAAACAGACCCAAATATAGTGTTTTAAAGTGTAAATTTAGAAAATGCGCTTACCTGGTCTTTCTTCAACGGGAGTTGCAGCATCTGGTCTATCTTCTGGAGAAGCAGCAGCTTGAGCAGCTTGTGCAGCTTTCCGTCTTTCTTCTTCTTCAGCTTCCCTTTTAGCACGTTCTTTCGCTTCAGCTTCCTCTTGTCGCCGTTTCAATTCACGCAATTCAAACTAAATGATAATTACAATTAAAAATTTGTAAATTAAGGGCCTACTTCACAATTAGTAAAATTAAACTCTCAGATAAATACCATATAACCTCCAAATTTCAAATTCACGAACAATTGATGAGTGTAGTAGGTAAAGTATGTTATATAATAAAATATTGATAAAACAATTTACAATACTACTACATTCAAATGCAATGATTGAAATTTTAAGGTTATGTGGAATTTATGATGATTAAACAAGAGATTGTAAAGCAGGTCCTAAATAAAGTCAACAAAGCATGCAGTTATCTTAAAGCCCAACTTACCTTATCGTTATTAGACAAAACTACTTGTGAGAGTGAATTAGGTGAAGAAGGAGAAATCCATTTTTTATTAGATTCAGAATCATACAAATGTGTCACTCCATTTTCAATGAAATTAAAGTAACGTTCAGCCATAATAAAATCGTGACAAATATTTTTTAGGTTATTTGAAAATTTTGGTTTTATAAATTCAATTTCATTGAATTCATGGAATGAAACACTGCGACGAAACAAACTTTGCTGACGCAATACATTTACATCAGTATCAGATTTTAATCGTTTTTTAATTTTTTTATCTAAATTTGGATATAAAAATGAACTCCTGTTTCGTTTAGGTTTTTCGGGAACATATTTCTGTACTCCATTTAAAGTAAAATTTCGACGGTAAGTAATTCTTGGTTTATAAAAACGGTCCACATCTAAAATTATTGATTTTATAACTGTATGTGCCGGAATTTTACTTTTATATGGTTTTAAAATGGTTTTCTCTATGGTAGGGAAAGGAATGTTGGAATAGTCAACACAAAACGGTACACTGTTTGCATGCAAGATCTTTCCACAAATGTCACCAACACCTTGAATAGAATTTTCTAACTACAAATATAAAGTATATTAAGTAAAATGAAGAAAACAACATGCTGGGTAGATAAGCTATGGAAGTTTGAACTCAAAAACACATTAGAATTTCCACAGGCGATTAAATTTACATTTCCAACTCAAGATACCTGAGAAAGCTATGAATAGATTTATGTAAGCTATGAATAGGCCTGCAAAAGATGCGAATAGACTTGAAGAAAATATAAACAGATCTGCAGAAGCTATGAAGAGAAATATAAAAACTGCAAAAAGACATGTAGATTTATGAACAGGCGTGTTAAGGCTGCAAACAGATCTGCTAAAGCTGCAAGCAAACAGCTTAGGCTATGCAGAAACATGCAAAAGATGTGAACAGACCCATAGAAGCTAGAAGCAGACAAGTTATGAAACAGCTAGATAAAGCTGTAAGCAAACCAAAAAACCTAATAAATAAAATATAATAAAAGCTGTTTAAAAGCAAGGAATAAAATTGTGGAAACTATGAACAGGTGAATAGGTATATTTAACTTGTGAATATTTATAAAATCAGTGAACAAGCTGTGATGAAATTGTAATCAGACCTATTGTAAAAGTTGTAAAATACCTGTGAAAGCTGTGAACAGATCTTTGCAAGTTATATAGGCTATTAACAGACTGATGAAAGTTATAAATAGACTTGTTAAATTAAATGTAGTGGAAATGTAAATTTGTAAAAGATCTTTAGACAAAATTCTCCTTGCTTATCTACTAAATTGCATTCAAAATTATTTATGTTTATATTCACCGTTGTTAATCTTTCTAATGCACCAAATCGTTCTTCCTGTGCAGCAGCAGATTTTTCAAAGGCCTCATGTTTTTTAATCAGATTTTCAACATCGTCAATTGTATGTCCAAGTTCGGTGCTCATTAGATAAGGTTCTTGTGCTATTAACCAAGCTTCTGCAACTGCAGCATCTCGTGCGAATTGGTACACTTCTAAAATCAGCTGCAGATTTTCCCACCTTAAGAAAAAATAAAAAGATTTTAAAATCTATAATCATATAATAAAAAAAAGATTATACCTTTCTTCCCATCGGTGCAATAATGAATTTCTTTGGTTGCTTAACGCAAGCAATTTATCACGAATTTCAGCACTTGCATAATGGTTTCGTGCTAATAATTCTTTTCCTAATGAAACGCAAGCAGTAAAGTTATCTTCTCGTGCATCAATCTCAGCTTTCAAACTTTGATGATTATTCATTAAAGTTTCAACCCCACTCACATCCCTTGGTTTTTCACCGGTGTTCATCTGGCGAACTACATCATCCATCCATTGCATTAGAGTACGGACTAAATTGAAGAATCTAAATAAGTCGCCGGTATCTCCTAATTTAATTCTGCGTTGTTCACAAATTCCAGTGAGATTCATCCAAGCATTAACGACCTCGGCTTCACGGTTCGTAATTTCCCTGGCACGATCTCCAGCATAAGCAGATTGTAATTTTCCACTTTCTTCTTGGATCTGTTGTACCTGAGAATGGAGGGTTTGTAGATCTTGCATGAAGTTTTGATGTTTTCTTTGTAAAGCAGATACAGATCCAGCATCCCTTCCAAGTTCTTCACTCATTGCAACATTCTTTTCTAATATTCGACTCAAGACATCTTTACAATCATGGAAAAATTTGTGTAGTTCTCGACTTGCAGCTAACATTTGTGTTCGAGTTTCTATTAGTTCTAATAGATCTTGCCATGCTTCATTTAATCTGCAAAGTAACAAAATATAAATCAAAATGAATAGCATAGAAAAGTTAATTGACGAGAAGATCAAGTGAAGATGTGTGAAGTAGGCTTTTCTATAACATTTAAAAGCACCCTTGATGCTAAAAAAGGAAGATACGAAAGATGTCTGACCTTTTGGTAGGTTCAAGACCTTTGATATGTATGGTAATTTGTTGCATTTTGATAAGCCTTATAGGTTTTAGAGATTTGAAAGGGTTTAGAAGTTTCTAGCACTCTGATATGTTTTAGAAATTTGTTGTTTATACAAACAGACATTGGTCCTTTGATTTTCAGGGTATAAAGGTGAAAATATGTACATACCCATCTTTCCATTCAGCAACAGTAGCAGAATCTGAATGTCCGGCAGCAATCAATTGATCAGCAACATCATTAGCAGCAGCAACACGCTCACTTCCAACATTTTCAGTTTCTCTAGCGAATTCCTTAAATCTTTCCCATAATAATGTCACATGATCATAATCCTGACCTAATTCATGTGATGATGCCACTACTTCTCTATCTGCTATCCATTGTTCCAAATCACCAACATCTCTATTTAGTAAGAATAGTTGTAAGGCTTCATCTAATTTTGCTCTTCGTTCTCCAGCTAAGTCTTTAAGGCCAGCATACAGTTTATCTAATTGGGATTGTTTAACAGCTACTTGTTCGGCTAATGGATGACCTTCTGCAGCCAAGGTTCGGACAGTTTCGCCCAATGCCCGAATAGTATCTGCGTACTGTTCAACAGCACCTTCCAAACTCTCATGTTTCTTCATTAAATTGCGAGCAGAAGTTTCATCTTTACCACGATCTTCTACCATCATATATAATTCTTGTTCGCTCATCCATGCTTCAGCCTCACCCGCATCGAAGAGATATTGTTGGGCTCTTTCATTTCGTAATAAATTCTCGCGACGTTTTTCTAAAGCATCTTTCAATTGTTGCCAAGATTTGAGTAATTCAATTATTAATGAACTAAATTCATCAGCGCTTTCATGGCCTTCATCTACCAATTTTTGCCCATTATTACAAACTGTATGAATACGAGGTTCATGATTGTCTATTTCGGTTCGTAATGATTGATCTTTCTTCATCAACATATGAACATGGAAGAGGCTACTTCCATATTCATCTGATAAAGCTTGTGGCATTTTTTCTTGAATCCACAATAATTCATCTTCGACATCTCTTCGGAATTGGAAGGCTTCTTTCTTCTTTTCAAGTGCCCTCTGCCTTTCAAGAAGAGGTTGCTTGAGTTGTTCGAAACGAACTTCCACTTGACTTTTCTTTTGTTTAATGGTGTCCAATTTTTCATCAGGAACAGTCTTTTCAAGATGTTTTGCTTGATTTTCTAATTCGTTAATATGTCTTGCTTTAACTGCCATTTGAGTTTCAATCATCTGTTGTTTTTGCATTAGAATATTTACCGAAGCTAAATCAATACCAGTGTCGTCAGATTCAATTTGTTTTTCTAACTCATTCATCCAAGAATCAATATCATCGCAAGTTTGATGGATAAGAACCTCACGGTTTGCATCGAACAACCGTTCTCCCTTGTCATGTGTGGTCGTTTCAAGAATGTTAAATTGATCAGCGAGTTCTTCAATCTTAGGTTTAATTTCTGAAGCATATTCAGGTTTATCGTTCGCAAGTTCCTCACCGGCTTTTTGGAGATTATTAAGGCGTTCTTTATTAGCTGCAATTTCCGCTTCAAATGCTTGATGCCGTGTCCATTTGGAGTGTACAGTTTTTGCACTACGATACGTTTCATCTTGCGCGACAATATGTTTCTCTTGAATCCATTCACCCAGTTCCTCGCAATCACGCAAGAATTGTTGCAAATCTAATTGGTCCTTTAGTTTTTCCATTAAAGCCATTGCACGTTCCTTATTGAACTGCCGACGTTCATCAATACCATCGGCTCGTTTACCAATTTTATCAGAAGCAAAATGACCTTCTTCACATAATCTGCGCGAGAATTGTACCACAGCATTGATTTTATCATCATTCGCATCCATGGTGGAAAGGAAGGCTTCATGACGTTTAAGCAAATTCTCCGCTTGTTCGAGATTAGCAGGCGTTTCATCTTTGTTCAAAGCGTGTTCTTGTTGCGTGAGAATAACTTCAGCTTGTCGTGCATCTCGATTTAAAAGTTGCAGGCTCAATGATTGCGAGAGTAATTGTTGTCGGTTCTCCCACATTTGTGTAAGTTCAGCCCAACCATCTTTTAATGCCTTTAAGCGTTCTCGCAAGAACATATATTGTGGATCGTCTTGAGTTCCTGGTTCCGCCGTAATTCTTTCACCATATTCCATCATCTTTGTGTAATCATCAGTGTAGTTATCGATTTCTTCTCGGATGCTTTGATGTTGTGAAAGTAATTTTTCTGCTTCGGCTAAGGAAGCTGGAGTATCTTCTGAAGCTACATCAGTTTGTGTGCGGGATAGCCAAGCTTGGAAGTGATCCAAATCTCGGAGGAACCTGTGTAGGTCTCCGGCTTCTTCTAATTTAGCATCACGTTCTTTGAGCATTTGAGTTAGTTGCTCCCAAATGACCTAAAACAAGAAAGAGGTTATGTTATATTTGTTTAAATTTTAAAATCTCTGCAGTTTTGAAGAAAATTCAAGATAAAGAGAGTCTATTTCAAATAATAAAAATTACTTATCTATTAGATAATTACTACATAACTTCAAATTTAAATTTTACCATCAATTGATGGAACATTTTAACTGATGGATAAATATGTGAAGATGTGAAGATATTAATAAAATATTGTATCAGGTAACAATTTAACATTCTAAAATAATAGTAAAATTTTTGAGGTTATGTTATTTATCAGTCAGTTAAATAAACTAAAACAAGCACCAAGTCCATCAAACTTACCTGAATTTGAACAATTCTTTCACGGATAACAGCAGCTTCTTCTGGATGATCCTTCTCAATATCATCAGCTTCCTTCTGGAGAGATGTAAGTTTTGCTTGAATAGCTGCAAGATCTCTTTCCATTCCAGAAAGACGCCTCTGCAAAGTCATAATTCCAGTCAAATCCATTTCCAGACTATCAGTACTTTGCAAGATCCGTTTCTTATCTTCAATCCATGTAACAGTTTCTCTGCATTCAATATGGAACGTTTGTAATCCGTGTGCTTGATTAAGTTCTTCTTTTTTATTTTCGGCTTTTTCTCGTAATTCTCCCCATTTTTGATTGAGTTGGTTTTGTCTGGCTGTGATTTGTTCGCTGTCAGGATGTTCGACGTGTAATAATTGTCGGGCTAATTGATTAACAACCGCGACACGGGAAGCATTTGCGTTCATTTCTTTTTCAAATCCATCGTAACGATGTTTCATAATTTCAACATCTTCAATATCCCTTGCAGGAACCATTGTTTGAAGCATACGGTCTTTCTCGCTAATCCACTGTTCAACTCCGTCGCTTTCCGAAAGGAGTTTGTAGAGTGAGAGGGCGTCAAGTAACCGTTGCTTGCGTAATTTTGCTAATTCTATCAATTCCTTGTAACGATTATCAATAGATTCCAGTCTTTGTATAACCTCGGGTGTATTTGCAAGCTCTGAACCGAGTTGTTGAGCTTGTTGATGGAGCGCGTCAATGCTCGACGAGTAATTTTTGAGTTCCTCGGTAACGTCTTTATGTTTTTTAAGTAATGACTGAGCGTTCGCTTCATCACGACCAACATCTTCACTGGATACAAGGCGTAAAGTATCGAGCATCCAAATATCTGTATCGTCAGCATCCGCGAAGAGTTGGTGGTAATCAACAGCTTCTTCTAATCGCTTTCTACGGAAGGCAGTGTAATCCTGGAGATGATTCCAAGCGGCTTGAGTATCAGCAAGGCGTTCTTGCACACGTTCTTTACCGAAATGATCGCGTTCTACTAATTCTTCTCCTACGCGCAGAACAGCCCTGTATTGTGGTTCGTGAGCTGCTATTTCGTTTTCAAGTGCTTTGTGCTTAACAAGTAATAAATGAATAGTAGTGAGATCATGACCAATATCGGCAGTGGATACGATCTGTTCCTTCTCTTTAATCCAATTGTCTTCATCCGCCATATCCCAATAGAATTGCCAGAGTGTTCTGGATTCTTCCAAACGAGCTCGTCTTTCCAAAGCAAGCCGTACCAATTCAGCATATGCATCTTCTAACTGTTGCACGCGATCTATAACTAAAGTAGGCTCACAAGGCTTGTAACCTTCATTCGTCTCCAAATCTAGGAAGCGCTGGGATTGACTAGCAACTGCTTTCACTCGATCACCTAGGATATTAATGTCGGCTTCAAGGAGACTATGTTTCTGAAGTAAATCTTCTACTCCCATCAGATGTTTACCGTAATCATCAGTTAATAATCGTGCCTTTAGTTCTTCCATTGAATCTAAAATGTGCAACATTTCCTGAAAATAAAATTAATTTAATTAACATTTTCTTTAATAAAATTGAATGTTTCATAAAAATTACTTTTTTCTTGACATCAAAGAAAAATTGTATAGCGCTTGAAAAATAGTATTCTGAAAAAATTCAATGGCAAAATGTGACATACTAATAGTCAGATCAAGTAATTAACACAAAGGCCTAAATAGGTTTGGTGTATAAAAAAAGCTTTAAAATAAAAAAGTTTTACATACCTGGAATGTTTGTTGCAATTGTAAACTTAATTCTAATCGCATTCTTCTAGCACGTAATAATTCCAAAAGATAATTCCATAACCGCAGTACATTATCTTTTCTTTGTCCAATTCGTTCCATATCATGATAATTTTCAGCAGATAATTCAGAAGCTACTGCGACAACAGCTTGCACACGTTCTTCATATGCCAGTATATCAGTTTCAATTGCTTCATGTTTTTTAGCAGCGGCTTCAACTGCGGCTAAATCGTGTCCGAAATTATCTTGGGAAACCAGTCGTTGATTTTCACTTAACCAAGTCTCACGCATGGAAGCTTTACGATTAAATCTCGCAGCTAATTGTTCCAACTTCTCCTGCCTTATTAATTCTTCGCGTAAAGCTAATTCACGTTCATGTTCGGCTTTTTCTAACCGATCCCACGCTTTGTTAATATCGGCAATCATTTTACCTTCTTTCGGTGTGTACACGCGTTGATTATTTGCTCGCATTTTTGATTGTAGGGTGAACAGAAGGATTTCCAAATTACCTTTCTCAACGAATTTTGGTGGTTTTTCAA
>JAODAH020000564.1:0-14001 GCA_027574865.2 Coproporus ventriculus | reverse complement strand
ATGTTTTAAAAAATTCCGTATATTAATGAATTTCTGCTACATGTTACGCCACACAGTGGCTTCGTCAGGCAGATGAACAAATGTATTTACAATTAAAATTATGACATTCAAGTTATTTTAATTGTAAATACATTTGTTCATCTGCCTGACGAAGCCACTGTGTGGCGTAACATGTAGCAGAAATTCATTAATATACGGAATTTTTTAAAACATTTGTTTTATTTATTTATATTATTTAAAATGGAATTCCGTCATGTAACGACCGAATCAATTCAATTTGCAAATATAAATTTTGGATTCATTAAAATGTAGCTAAAATTTTCATTACAGTTATCCAACTGCTTTTGTTTTCTTTTATCTTTTTCTATCACAAATTAGGTTTCTTTTTAAAACAAAAATTAAAACTAATTAGGTGTCGTTTTTTGTATCACTTTGTTTTATTTATATAAGGATCTATTTACGATATTCTAAATTTCTTTTAATGAATTTTTTGGCCATATATTTGTTAGAAATTTGCAGCGTTCGACAAAAATGTGTTTTCTATTCAATTCTTGGTGATTGCTATATGATAGAGATTATTTATATAATCAATATTTTAAAACCACTGCTTATTGAAGCTCTAAGAACATATTTTCTTTTTTCTTTTAAAAATTGGCAAATGAACTTAAATCTTAAAAGTCCAATCTTTTGTGTTTAGATTTTTTTTGCTTCTTTATTAATTGAGAAGTAAATGAAGAAACTAAAGCAACTGATTTATACCATTTATACCATCCTTTTACAAATCAATTAAATAAAAGAAGAAACAAGAAGAAAATTTGTACATTTTTCAGCTGATTTTTGGATTGGTTCTTTGTGGAGGTTTTAAGTGTTTTTTTTTTCTTAGACAAATGCACAAATTTTCTTCTTGTTTCTTCTTTTATTCAATTGATTTGTAAAAGAATGGTATAAATGGTATAAATCAGTTGCTTTAGTTTCTTTATTTCCTTTTTCAATTAGCAAACATCTAAGGTTTATACGTGTTGTTTTCTGCAGACGTATTTTTGGTTGCCTGTTTTAGCTTATTACCAGCTTTTAGATAGTTTGACGGTCTTTTATCCATCCAAGCGCATTCCTTGATTTGTTATTGATATAAAATGAAAATTCATTTTCACCAAAGCTTCTGTCATCCATTAACAACGTAGAATAAGTAAATATAATTTTATAGTTTAGTTTTGTATTTAAATGGTCTCTAGAAACATTGGGCTTTCACTGCTTTGTTTCCTTTATTTATAAAACTAAAAAGTTTAGTGCCTTTCAATCATATCCACAAGTAATTTGAAGATAACTTTTAAGATAACAAAATTTTATAACTCAATTTTTAATGTTGACTTCTAATATAGCGAATTAAAAATATTAACAAGTCTATAGATAACCAATAATTATAGCATTTTCTTTTTTATTATAGTAATAAGCCAAAATAAATATCTTTATGAAAACACAGTGATTGTTAATTAATTTTATCATATGACTTGACAAAATTGAAACATCAATTTATTATGAAATGTTATTTTGAAACCATCTGCTGTTAGGCACTATTCTAACGAACTATTTAGAAATTATGCTTTCAGGCCTAATATGATTCCTAAATTTTTGGTAATAAAAGTAAGAAACATATGTTGCAGTCGTTAAGATATGAATGGAAATTATAATTACCAATGAAACTCCGCAATAATTTCCTAATTTGAATGTTTTAATGTAAAAGAAATTAAATTGTAGAAATCTGTGCCTCCCACGTTTAATTAAAAGTGTAAATTTAGAACGGATAGCATGACAATATGATCCTTATTTGAAAGTAGATTACACAATATTACTTACCTTGACTGTAATATTAGCTCTTGTATATTCCTCCCTTATCTCATAAAAGGTTTCTAATTGTGGTGTTAAATAGTCTTCGAAGTGAGTTTCAGTGCAATAGTAATTGATAATAGAGGATGGGTGATGCTTTAAAGCGGTTGAAATTTCCGCCACAATGCTGTCTATAGATTCTGGATCGATTAATTTAATCACCATAGAATTGTGGTATTTGGCAAGATCATTGAAAGTCTCTGCATTTCCTTCAGAAGTGACATAAATGATTTTAGCTTCCGGATGTGAATTTTTAATGGAATCCATTGAGGCTATTGCATTATTCTTATCGTCATCGGTCGGACGATAGGATTGTGCCATAACAATCACTATTTTACCATAGGGTGTAGCATACTTTTTACAAATTTCCGTTTCATTTTGGTAATGAGCTATTACACTATGCAAACTTTTCGTTATCGATAATGAAGTTGGCCCTAAAACGAAAATTATAAAAATTTGACGCTATAGTCAACGATAAATCATAATGTTACATTATCTGGATAAAAAATGTTTAAATAATCCTAAATGTTGCTAGTATGAAAGAAAACAAAAATTAAAAAATAGCATTCTTCTTTTTTTAGAAGATTGAAGAAGATCGAATATGTTTGAAGAGCACTCACTTATAAAAGTGACAATTAATAAATTGAAGAAAAACTTTTTCGTACTATATAATTCAAACTAAAAGTTTAAAAAAATGTTTTATAATTTATAATTTCTAAAAGATAACTTTTGCCTTTTAACTTCTCTAAGCAACGATAAGTTGCCTAATGGGTTTCGAAGTTTAGAGTTAATCCAGAATCAATATTTACTTACATTTATTTGTATCTCTTAATTCTCCGTATAATTGTATCAGATCGCTTGTTATATTTGTGATCCAAACTCCGGTTTCTCCATTAATTACGCCAATTTTACTCCCATAAGCGGAAACATCTGTCAATTCGCACAAGTACCTAAAAATCACATGCTATTTTACACCTCCCTCGGGGTTTAACATCCCTACACTAACCAACTTTAAAACATTTCATTGGAATTTTCTATTGTTACGGAATATTCTGTTTGATTTGCATTTTAAGCAATTTTTGATTTAATTTTAAATTGGATGTACGAAGGACTAATTAAATTTTATGTTTTAGGGAATTCATGAAGCAAAGGAGAATACGAGTTTTATAGTATAAATAGACAGAACTTTATAAAGGTCGAGAAGATTGCGTTTTCAATTAAGATTCATTCACAAAGAGCCTAACTAAATTTAAACAAATATCAAGTTTTAAAAGAGAAATTGAAACCTCCTTTATTTGCAAATAGACAATAATAATTAAATTTAAAAATATGGTTATTTCTTATTGGTACATTCTTATACTTAAACACTACGGAAATAAAGTCTGCTCGGTATTTATTACTTCTATTTGCTCTCTCTTTCCTTTTCTCATCACTACTATCTCATAGTTTCAATTCATGACATCATTGTCTTTATTTTCTTATTTGTTTTTCTCTTTTGTTTATAAGTATATACGAAGTTGTTTAGAAAATAACTCTCTTATATGCAAAAACATTCCTGATCAAATCAAATAGCAATTAATTAAGAGATATAATATACCATATTATATTAGAACCTTATTTTTAATATATTTACTGCTTTTATACTTACGAAATAAATTTATCATAATTATATTTAGACCAAGTATCATCAACGACCAAAATGATTTCTTGTCTGGCAATATTGTCTCCTCCTTGTTCGCATGAATTGTACTGATTCATAATAGCATCTAAAATAATTTAAGACTTTGTTAACGAATTAAATTTTTGTTAATCTTCATAGAAATCATAAAATGGAATGATATAGAGATGTGCCATGTAAAAAGAGATTAAAAGAGCGGTTTATTAATTTAATTTAATATTTTTATTTAATTTTTCATCTTAATATTATTTTAACAAAATAAAATCGTCCTATTCATTTTTCTTCTTTTTACAAATATCTTTATGTTTAGTACAATAATTCAACTTCTTCATTCATTTTAAATGAAAAAGTTGAATAAAAGAAAGCCGCATGAAGTTTTATATTTCGTTATGAAAAATTATAATTAAAGAGTCTTTCAACCTTTTGATAAATATCTTAATTTAGGACAGAAATAAAACTGATTGATTAAAATGGGATGAGAATAAAAAGATCTAATCTAAGAAAATAAATTTATAGGCCAAGACGAATAAAAAAACTTTCTCTCCTTATTTTCTCTCGACGGGCATCTTAATAATGAATTGAGGTTGTCATTGCTGACCACATATGTTCAATAAAATGAGAAACAAATTAATTACCTGAATCACTTAAATATTTTTCTGTAATATCGTTAGATATCTCATTAATATAATCTTCTGTTAACTGTACATCGTAAGACCCAAAATTTTGTAGAAGTATTGCTGCAGTTGCTACCTAAACAATTTAAATTTAAATAAGTTGCCTGTAATATGAATAATTAAGTAAAATATGAAATGTAACAAATATCCAATCATTATGAAATATTTCCAACAAGTTTGCCGACAAAATAAATATTTTAATTAACAGTTAAAGCTAATTGGTGAATTATTTCCGGGATATGAAAATAAAAATCAATTATGTATAACCAGAATAATAGTGCCAATTCCACTTGAATTATTCTGTTTGTTTTTATATTTTATGTGTATTTTATTTTATATGTCGATTGTCACAAAAAATAAAGATAAATATTAAAACTGATATCAGTTTAGAGTAAATTAAAATTATTTAAATTT
This sequence comes from Coproporus ventriculus, assembly GCA_027574865.2. Classification (NCBI taxonomy): domain Eukaryota; kingdom Metazoa; phylum Arthropoda; class Insecta; order Coleoptera; family Staphylinidae; genus Coproporus; species Coproporus ventriculus. The sequence goes on along the minus strand of JAODAH020000564.1, from coordinate 9,351 downwards.
ATTCTCCATTTGAAATATTTATAAACATGTTCATCATATTACCTAAACTAAATCAAACAAAATTATATGTTCATATAATTATTTAAATAATTTGATGAATATGTTTGTAAATATTTCGAACGGAGAAAAACTTTAATTTTAATGTACTATTAAACTAATTTCAATTTAAATATTTATTTTGTATATTTTAAATTCTAATGAAATATTGTTTAGAAAAAAAAGGGAAAAGTCTGTAAAAATTGATTTTTGTTTTCACATCCTTGACATCGTAAATAATTGCACTATGTACCCTAGACACATTTTCTCTTTGAAAGGGTGTATGTTTTCACAGGGTTATAATTTAAGATTATATTAAGTTTTTATAGTATGTAAATTATTTTTTATTTATATTTCTTATATATTTATATATAACAATTTTGAAATCTTTAAAAAATGGAATTTACCCTCTTAAAATTAAATATATAATATGTAAAATGGGTGGTATTTAAATAAATTGATTCAGTATGACTGTCCCCATTATAAACATATATTTTAGGTGAATAATGCAAATTTTTACCTCTATGCTAAAGTCTGTTTCGTTTAACATTTCCTTTAGCTTCCTGCTCCTTTGACAAGCCCTATATGATCGATCGAAACCCATACCCCGCTCAGAATAATACATATCAATAAGTTGTGAAAATCTAGCTTTTGGAAATGTGGATACCCATTCTTTTACTTTACTTCCTAGTATAAATCCTGCAAGAAAATAGGGACACTTTTATATTTCATTTTACTGCATACATTGAAATTGCAAGGGTCACATATGACGCTTTACATTTCGACCTATTTTTATACAAGAGGAGCGGATAATTAAAGGCAGATTAAATTTCGCTATTTCTGTAAACACATTAATTGTATTATAATTATTGAATTACAATGTTGCTAGAATATTCGGGTTTGAAATTACCTTTGTGGAAATTGCAGTGATTTGGAATTTGTCACAATTTGCTGCAAACTGTTTGTAAAGTTAGGAAATTCCTTTAAAATTAAATTTCTATTTAGGTTATTTATTTATCAGGGTTGTCACTCACCTGGAAAAGCTAGAAGGGTCAGAGAATTTATTAATAATTTGGGAATCTCGGAATTTTTAGAGAATTTATGAATAAAATTTTATTGGGTTATTTGAAGATGTTCATAAAACTGTCATTTTTACTTATTTTAATAATTTTCACCTTTCGTTTTTTTAATCAAATAAAAATTAAAGCATTTTTCTGATATCTCGCATTAATTAAAAGAAAACAATATATTGGTATTAATGTTCTGAAATATGCAATCAAGATGTTAAAAGTAAGCAAAATTAGAACTTTTTTTAAACCTTGGCAATATGAAATTTTTGAAATACTGAATGTTCACGGTCGTGAATTTTTTACATTTGGTACATATTTTAAAATAATAGTTGAAAACCGTGTGATAAGATCTAGTTTTTGTAAATAAGATTATACAATTTGGATCTTGCTTTTTAAAAATATATTTAAGTGTTTACTAAACATAAATTTTCATTAAAAAATTATATTATTTTTCATTTTCAATTATAGAGTTTTGGCAACTTATAAATTAAGAAAACAATTGATATTTGTAATCCAAGAGGGGAGGCAATACTATTAATAAGGAATTATGAAGTAAACACAGTTGCAGAGTAGATGATTAACTTTAGTTTTAATAATGTTGGATTTAGCTTTCAAAGTAGGTATCGATTTTATACTAATAGAGGTTCGCTTTTACTTTGTAAGCTCTCCTCCAATTCATTGAAATATACCCAAGTTAACGCTCCCCCATTAACAAAGTGCTGTGGTTACTATGTATATTTAAATAAGATGGTAAACACCCGAGCGCAAGTTTAATGGATGTTTTATCGTTCCTTTTATTACTAGTATAAATAATAATACGTGCGTGCCATCTCACCATCGATCCCGCCAATTAATTCAGCCTCACTCATATCCCAATGATTCCCTTCTGTTAAATACATCCTTGGTAAGATTGTGTCATTCCAATAGCCACCGTATCCCAAAATTGGATTTTTCACTCCTTGATTAAGGACAACTTCAGCTAAATCTCCAATAATCGTCGCAAACCACATATTATCAATGGTGGTATCACCCTGCGTGAAATTATCCTTTTTCATCCCAGCGTCTTTTACAATCTCAGATAATTTTACTTGATCTAGCTGTAAAGCAGACGCAATTCCTGCAAGTAAATGACCGGGTGATATAGTCCCCCATCTAGACTTGATCACACCTCTTTCTATTGGACAATCACTTTTTGCTTTGGCATTCTCTAAAGTATAGCTGTAAATTAAGTTAGACACATAAATCACAAAAAGAAAAATAATAATATCTGGATAGATATCTTACTTTATATTTTTTATTTTACCGTCATAATATATCATAATATTTAATTTCTAGAATTTGCATTATTACCCAAAGCAAAATGTTGTTTTCTTCCTTATTTTATAGAAATTTCAAATATTTTCACAAAAGAGAGTACTATTATATTATTAAAGTAAAGCAATTAATTTTACAAGCAATAAAAACATAGTTCATTGAAATTTTTGCAAAATAACTGTTATATACTTGGATGATGGTTTTGGACAAACATTTGGAATAAAGTTTCTTATGGGAGTATAGAAAACTCTCAAATTAAAATATTTTTATTTTCGTTAATTAGAAATATATGAAGATATGGTGTTTAAATTGGTCTCTACTACTTCTATTAATATTTCATCAATTTCTAGTAATTTATACCTTGTTTGTAAATCATCCTTATGGCATGTAATTTTTTCATCTCCTCTAACTAACGGATCAATCGTATTTGATGTAATGTAATGAAGTATGCATAAATCTGTAATATTAATACTGTCTCTTGGAAATTGTAAAGAATCTCCCGGTGTCAAATGATCTACTAATAATTTATATTTATGAAATTGTTCGGATGAGGCTCTGTACGGTATATAGCCATCAAGTTCATTTCCTCTCCCTTTTCGTACGCCATCGAGTTTTACCCTAAAATACATCCCTTTATTGCTTATTGACTTTTCATCTTTAATCTACTCACGTATGTAATAACGAATTCGTCAACATGTGAATTGATAAACCTGAATTTTCTAATTTTCTTATGATTTCTATGAAGAGCCTTGTTGTGAGGGGTGGATGTGGAAGTGATACCGTCACATTACTTCGATAGCAATCCAATAATAGATCGGGAATTGCTGAGGAAGTTTCACTGGAAGTTTCATTGAGTATCACACCTACAGGTAAACAAATTAGGAAAATTATGAAAATTAAATTCCCTACTTACAGCTTAAAAGAATGAACAGTTTAAACTTCATTTTTATGAAGTGCTATAAACATTACTACTTTTGGAAATCTTTGTTTATCATGAGAGATAAGATAATCTATTCAATTAAACCTGTATGAGTAATATTTTCGACATAAATTTAATTTTCGAAATAAATAGCTCATTATTTAAGTCAAAATAAATAAAGGAGGCCTAGAAAAATAGTGACCGATAGAAAAAATAATTTAGAAATGAGATTATTTTCAAAACAAAATATACCTAATGTGATAAAAACAAGAGAGAAACTTATTAACATGGAAAAAGGATATATTAAAATAAAACATTATTTTTTGCTAGAAATAACAAGAATTTAAAGGCAATGGAAGAATAAATATAAGCAGCGAAAATTAGTAAAAAAAATATTATCAAACATTTTGCAATAACAACATTCTAGGATAAACAAATAAATCACGATTCGAACGCTATTTATCTTTCGTGTTCCTCACTTAGACAATGAGGAAGATTTTCTTGGTCTTATGAATTTTGTAAAGGGATGTATGTTTGCAAAAAGTGCAATTTCAATTGATTGCCCAACATTTACTGTTATATTCACAAGGAGCCAATGTGGTTTAAAAAGTATTGTTCGTGACATTTTCCAAAATGATGAGCAAAAGCGATCAAGATTTGGAAAAGTTTAGTAGTTCTGAAAAGTGTATGACCAGAAGGTATTGAAGATGTTAGTTGAGATTTATAAATCTTTTGATTTTTTTTGATCAATCTAAAAATATACATAAGCCTACAGAAAATCTAATGTTGAACAACTAATAAGTTAATATGAAAAGACTATATAAAAGAGGAAGGAAAATTTGGCTGACTTTGAAGATGGTGTAAGCCGAATATTAGAAAAAGAAAACTAAAACTATAAGGAATAGATTGCATAACAATACAATTATAAGAATGCGCTTATACTTTTTTGTATGGAAATGCTTTTGGTTGGCAAAGTACTTCATACTGTTATTTATTTTTAGTTTTCTTTCTACTATGGTTCCTGCTTTTAATTGTTCCATTTTAATATCTTAATTTTTCCACATGTTTCAATTTCTTTTCTTTCAGATATTAAACATTTTCTAAACTGTTGTTTTATTTTTTCGTATGTTTTCGTTCCTCAATTTCTTTTGCAAGTTCCATTTTCTTTTGAAACTTGATCTCGTTTCCAATTTTATGTTAGGTTTAAGAAAAATATCTTCCAATTACAATATTGATTTTGTTTTTAGTATTTTCTTGCTAGATTTACGTTTTTCAAATTGAACTTACAACACTTTTAATCAATTTTGCAAATTGTTAGAAAAATTATATTATTTATTATTTAAGTACATAAATTTGTCTGTAATAATCTAAATATTTAAAAACTACATTTTATATATAATTACACAATACAAATTAAATATAAAGAACTAAATAATAAGAAAATGCTTGCAATGATTTGACTGGCGCCACCTGGTAAACAAGTTAAACCTTCAACTTGTATACTGAATTTTATATTATCTGGAAATCTACATCCAGTATCTTTGCAGTTTACAGATGTTGTAGTATTTGGACCACTAATAGAAAAAGTGTAAGGTGAACATGTAGAAATGTCGTTGGTACAAAGTTCAGAAATGTCAAACGTTATGTCATTATTTACTTGGCAAGCTTGCCCTGCTGGTTGACAGACAGTTAATGAACCAGATGTTCCCCTAATTTGAACATGTTTGTTTCCCTCTCCAACTAAATAATTAGGAGAAATTTTATAATAATTTGTCGTTCCTGGTTCTACGAAGAAGTCCATAGAATTTCCACTAGATTCCCCTTGCATTCTATTATCACATTTAGGATTAATGATTCTTCTGTAAACTATAAAAGGTGTAAAAATATTTTCTTTAAAAAACATTTTGTATAGCTTACCTTGAGATACTTTTTTGATTAGTGGATCAACCGCAGAGATGATATCTCTTTCTTCAGCATTCTGATTTAAAGTAAATATATCTTCAGTATTATCAGTTAGACTTTTGTAAGCATCCTTACTTCCAGCCCCAAGAACCATAAATGTTACATCTAAAAAGATTAAAGTAAAAAAATGTAAATAAAACTTACATTACATCTTTTTTACCTGGGTGATATGTGTGAAATACAGTTGATTTCTTTGATTCAAAGTAACTAGCATCATTACTATCTATTGTTGTTGTATGAGGTAGGAATAAAACGATGCTTGAATTTCCACCAATGATACTATGTTCTCGTTCAAAATCCAGTTGTTCCTCTAAAACTGTTTCCAATGTTGGCACAGATTCAGTCAGTTTAAATCCTTTAGTCGCTAAAATATAATAATAAACATAATTAAAGAGTTTCAATGAATTGAATGATAACAATTTATTAATTCTTTTTGCTCAACACTTCTGATTCTTTTAATTAGTTTACTCTTCTAAAAATTAAATTGAGAAAGAAAAAATCAAAGGATATTATTAGAAAAAAGAATATTTGAATATACAAATCCATTCATTTGCTTTTTTTATATTTTGCAAGGTTTTTGCAGTATACTTGTTTAAAATTAGTAAAAAAATAAAATCGCTGATCTAATGAATTTTGATATGAAGTTTACTTACCAGCTGTTACATTGCGCTCATTAAAATATTTATGAAATTCTAAAAGACTCTCAGAAGTATTAACTAATTTGTCCCCATTGGCTGCATTAATTAATGTGTACCTAGATTCATATTTGTTAACATCTATATTATCTAAGAAGTAGGAAATGGCTTGGTGGATAGTTTTAAAAGGCCATTGTAGATCTACAAGGAGAATAACATGTGTAGCAATTCTGTCTCTAACTTCTTCTCCTTCACATCCTACATCATGTAAAGAACCTAAAATAAAAATGAATTTTAACTTATTTATAGTTTTGAGGTAATTTATTATATACTTAAGTATTTAAAGTAATTGCTAGTAGAACTATTTACTAATACTCCAATTGCATCTGGAGTTATTGTTCCATCAAAAGTACCCAAACTATTATATAAATGAGCAAAACCCATGGTTTGCTTTTTAAGTAAGTCTTCAGGTGCATATTTGGTAGCCAAGTTATTTCTGTTGCAAGCTCTATGTTCTGTGTTGCCAAACACTCCTCGAGGTGAATAATACATATCCAAAATTTGTGAAATCTTTATATTTGCAAATTTATTATTCCATTCACGAATATTGTTTGCGATTATTAAACCATCTAGAGATGCCCGAATTTCAGAATCAGTCATTTCATATCCTCTTGTGTATTCAACAAAATAGGTATGAGGTGCTGTTGTTGAATTAAATTGCCCCCTTAATCCTACTTCAAATGTTGATTTAGAGGTTCCTTGGATTAAGGCAATTTCAGTTAAATCTCCTGAAAGAAGTGATAAAAAATATTAACCAAAATTATTTAAGAATTGATATTTGAGTAATTAACCAAATTTGTAATTAGGTTTTCACATTATTATTATATTACGTAGTACATAAAATATAAAAGGATATTACAAACTAAAGATTTTTGCAAAAAAAGTAGAAATGAAAGTAATTAAAAATAAAAAAAGATTAGAACTGAGAATCATTATAGATAAGGACGTGTCCTTTTATGGTAGCTTTTTAAGTATTTAATTTTATCTTACCTGAGAGAGTGGATGCAAAAATACTATCGACTTGAAAACCGTGTTCTGTAATCACTTGTTTTTCCAAAGCTGCTGCTATAGATGCAATTACAGTTCCTGCTTGTATTTCTCCATATTTCGTATAAACAACACCTTCTTCAATTGGACATTGACTTATTTCATTTGAACTTGAAAAACCTTTAGGAGCACTGCGGGGAAGAATCTCAATATCAGGTGTATCTTCTGCTTGTCTTGGAATTCGATTTCTATATTGACCAATTTTAGAACATTCATTATTTTCTGTACCTCTACTATCCAAAACGAATGTATTTGATAACATAAAATGCAAAGAACACTAAAATAAAATAAAACTTAAAATGTTTATGTGAAAGTGAATTAAAAAAATTACCTGTTCAATTGGTGTAAGTGTTTCATTGGGGAAATTTACAGCAGAACCCGGGATGAATTTTTGTAATAATAAACTATTCTTTTCTTTTTGGAAACCTTTTGCACTGTAAGGTATACTAACAATATTACTAGTGTTAACTTTTCTAATCCCATCTTGTCGGAAGCTAAAATAAATTTAAAATGTTATAGTTGAAGATGATGATTATTCTTAAAGCGTACCGATGAATTAGTTCAATTGCGAAATTCCTCGCATCCTGTGCCGATTTACCATCTTCAACGCGTCTTATAAGATCTATCAACGCGTTCATACTAGAAGGAAGTCTGAATATTTGATGATTATACATTGATTCATTGTAACAATGAATTAAACCACTGGCTATGTTACTCCTAGAATTTTCTTGGCACTGCACTACACAGAAAAGCAGGAAAAGTATCGAAAACACCTTGCACTCCATTTTGGATGCGTAACTAAAAACCATATATTATTTCAATCGATTGACTTTTTAACCGAGATAAGAGATAAGATAACACTCTTTACAATTATTAAAAAATTCAAAGTTAAAAATAAATTATTAATAATAAATCAATCATTTGCAATTCAAAGTTGCACATTTTTGTACTTATTTGCTTTTATTATTAACTTTTATTAATTAATTAATGAATTATTACAGAAAATATGTAAATGTTTTATTAATAACCAAAATTTAATTAGGATTGTGTGTTTTTTGTCTTTTTTTCTCACTGCAAGGCGTAATTATCATTTCGAGTATTAATCTAATTAGCAAACATTCGCGACAATTTATATGATAAGTTTGTTATTGTTTCGCATCTGATTTCAATTTATTAGAGGAAGGGAACTAGATTAGTCGATATATCACCGGTTATATAATTTTAATTTAATTCTTTCATTAAAAAAGAAATTGTAAATTTCTTTTCTCGAATTATTCTTACTTTAATGCACATTAATTATTAAATATTTGGATTCTTCGGAAAATTTTTGAACAAATTTAGGATTGTTTGATTTAATTTTTATTAAATATAAGAATTCACATGTCTAATTTTTCTTTGGGCCGGTGTTATATTATGATACTCATATTTTTAAATATAATTTACGAAAAAATATTGAATATTCCTGACCGTAATTAATCTGAAAGAATCAATGCCCGCATAATAAACATGCACATATTTTTAATAAATACCTAAAATACACAAATCAATAGATAATTTTTTTATCCTTTACCAGAATTTATTATGGCTGCTTACTTTAATAATTGATAAATTAAATAAACATTGCAAGTGCCAAGTTTCACTACGCTTAAACAAATTTAAGGTGTTTCTAATGATAAGAAAAAACTTGTTAAGATTGCAGAAGACAAATAAATGATACTGTGATAAAAACGTCAGGTTTATTCATTTAGGCTAACTCATCTCAAATTTTCAAAGTTTGAAGATTTGCTAAATAATCATCAATTAAGTAGTCTCTTGTGGAAACACTCACACCAAACCCACAGTTTCCTAATTAGATCTAGTCATTTCAAAGAGTGCTTCCACTTGCAATTTACATAACAAATAACCTCATTTGTACCAAATTATCTGTATTATTTAAAAAAGTTAAGTAGGTATGTTTAAATAAAGTAATACAATATACAACAGTTGAGTAAACCGCAGGGTAATAATATTTAATAAGATACATTAAAATAGTTTTTTTTTTATATACCAAGGCAGTAAAATGCTATTTTTTATTAGGCGTGTGGAGTTTATTCTCCGAGGCGATGGCCGAGGAAAATAACCATACGAGCAATCAAAAATCATTTGGGTGCCGAGGTATATATATTACATTTTTCTGAAATAATTAAATATTAATTTTAAAGACATTTAAAAATCCTGAAATTAGGTTAAATTGGAGTTATGCAACCAACAATACAGTTAGACTCGTAAATAGATGGCGTATATTTTTCTTTATAAAAAACTTAAATTA
>JAODAH020000548.1:0-15042 GCA_027574865.2 Coproporus ventriculus | reverse complement strand
GAATCCAGGCAAGTTATCATTTACATTTCGTAATAAACCAATCAAATAACTTCCAATCATTTCAATGTTTTTGAGATCAAAAATTGCATTGATCCAAATGTTTATTTCATCTTCGCATTCTTCAAAAAGCCCCGTGTTTTTCAAAACTGAATTTAAAGTACTCAATATTTCAGAAGTTTTATTACAATGGTAATTTTGTATCAAAATTTTAAGGATTTTTGCAAAAATTTCGGTATTAAGTGAAAGTAAATTTGGTTCTAATTTTAAAAATAAATTGATCAGTTTATTTTGTGCAATGGAAACTTTCTCATCATCAATTGTATTAATTTGGGATAATAAAGTACCGATATCAGTATGAATGACGATTTGGTCCAGTAATTGTGGACATAACTTATTATAGATTTCAAATATTTCTAAGATAATAAGAATATGTTCAATAGGTGATGTTTTAACTGAGGGAATGTTCCAGTTTTGTAAGAGGGAGGTTCCATTAGGATAATTAGATGAAATGTGCATGGTGAGAATCCCGCGAAGGGTACGCTGATAATCCACAGGGAAGTAATTCTCAGCTGCTTGTAAATAACCATCAATGCCGTCTAGTGTTGCTTTCAGTAATGTTAATGTTACAAATTTAACATACGGATTACTAAATTCTCCACTTTCTGGTATAATAGTTTTTAAGATTGGAGTCGGGGCAACTAAGAATTGAACCATTTGAGCAAACTATAAAAAAAAGAAAAAAAAAACAGCTGCCAAAAAGGATTATTATATAAAAAATTTTTATTAGCACGTACACATGAGCAAAGATGCGAAGTACCAAGCTCTTGCTCCGAAATCTTAAATTTTCTAAACGAATATAAAGAAAAATAGTTACTTACTTGTTGTGGGTTATATTCTTTCCAACAAAATTCCAAACAAGCCGGCTGCATTTCCCCAATTAGAGCCTTTGCAAATTTAACGGCATTCAACCAATTCTCCGAATCTCGAGGTTCCAAAAAAGGTTTTAAATTGCTCCACATCGTTTTTACTAAATCAGGACATGCAGCACAAATCTTTGTAACCAATTCACAAGCGTATGAATGTTCCCAGGGTCTTTCCAAACTTTCCAGTACAGTAAACATCAAAGTATTTTGATGTTTCTTCCCCATTCCTAAAGTTTTATCCCGGAATATCACTCCATATTTTACCGATGTGCACAATTGTAATAAAAGTCCGTGTATACATTCACTAACACGAGATTTTTCATATTCATCTACCACAACTCCATCCAATTTTTTATTCTGTTTCACATTAAATCCTTTAGGTCCTTTCCAATTATATAAATTAACTAAATCCCGAACAATGGGGGTACTAAACGTCTTCATCTTTTTAGTTTTATAAACCTGGGGATTCTCCAAGATGCTCTTTTTTAAACTCATGATAAATAAACATACTTTATCATGCGCATCATAAACTAACCCCCTAATTACACTTGTTAATAAGTTTTGTTTATCCAAAAGCAATGAAATTGTTGGGTAATGTTCATCGACTAAAAATGCAACTAGAAAGTGTATGAAAGCATACCGAACACAATCTTCATCTCCTCCTGTGTTTTTAGTTAAAACTTCTAAATTTCCCGAATGAAATTTTACATTATTTAAAATATCTTTAGCTAATGGAACAGAGAATGCGACTATCGCTGTAAGAAGCTTCAAGATTATTCTCCTTTCTTTAGCGCTTGATGCTAATCCCACCATTTTATTAATGAGATTTATATGTGTGTTTAATAAATATTTGCACGCCTCAAAAGCACTCATTTGACTTTGTGGAAATTTAGCAATGATATATAAAAGGATATAATTTACTATTTCTAAAATCAGCACTTGGGGAATATTATTTTCTCCCTCGAGAAGTTGAAGGAGTTCCAAGCAACCTCCACCTCCTTTCAAGAACGCATGAATTGTTTCTTGACTTGTTGATGGATCCGTACATATTTTATGAAAATTGTTTAGTGCTAGAAAAATTGATAATTCTTTAAATTTGTTGAGCGGTTAAAATGATAACTTTTACCTATTAAACGATCTGCAGTTTCATTTCGGATTTGTTGCCTGAATTCTTTTACAGAAAATAATTTGGGTCGTTTTATAGTTTCAGCATTTTTTTTCTGCAAGATCTTCATTTACTTCTTGGTTTAATTGGGAATGATTTAGTTTTCTTTTCTCAGCCTTTCCCATTTTGTATGTTTATGGTTGACACATGGAAAAAGTTAGGTTATCTAGTTATGTTTTTTAGGTTAAGTTCTGGTTCTGTGGCATTTGATACATAAAATAAAAAGTACAATTAAGTTTAATTTGATAATTAAGTTTAAAAATTAATTTAATTTTGTAAAAAAATTCAATTTAGCGCCAATGTATCAAGAAACGTGCCTGCAAAATTTTTTATTATTTTCCCATTCCCCACTTCCACGCGTCAACAATCCAAAGTCCATCGTACGTTCCAAAGTGTCCCAAAGTTTTAGTTTATTAGAAGTTAATTTAATTAGAAGTAGAATATCTAAAGCATAATCTAAAACATGGCTCGTGTTCTGGTCGGTGTTAAAAGAGTTATTGATTATGCTGTAAAGGTAATTTTTTCAGTATAAATTTTAATCCAGTTTTTATATTTTACTTTCAGTTTCCATATGACCTTACCTTAACAGATTGTTTTATTGAATTTTGTTATATCATAAGTCTTATTGTAATCTTTTCTACTTAAACTCAAAGTTTAAGTAATTTTCTAATTTATAGCTCATCAAATTTTAGGTTAAGAAATGAAATTTTGAAGTGCTTCCCATTCTTTTAATTTAAAACGCTTGTCCTTGAAATTAAGTTGTAATTTACTTACAGTCTCATAACACCTTTTGCGTTTTTCAATCTTCCATTAGGTTTTTTTCGTAAGGGTTTCTTTATTATGCATATCTATCTGTTGAAATTGTGCTTTTAACTTTTCGCCATGATCGGATCTTTTGCCATATATTTTTTAGGAATTTATTACTTATATTCAATAAAATTTTTAAATGTTTTTTTTTCTGATTTTTAGATTCGTGTAAAACCAGATAAAACCGGTGTAGTTACAGATGGAGTGAAACATTCAATGAATCCATTTGATGAAATTGCAGTCGAAGAAGCTGTACGTATGAAAGAAAAGAAGATTGCATCGGAGATTATCGCGGTTTCATGTGGTCCGGCACAAAGTGCTGAAGTGATTAGAACTGCTCTTGCATTGGGTGTTGATAAGGGGATACATGTAGAAATATCCGGACCCGAATATGAAACATTGCAACCAATTCATGTATCGAAAATTCTTGCCGCTCTTGCACAAAAAGAAAACGTTGATATAATTATTGTAGGAAAACAGGTAACAAACATTTCCATAAGATTTATTATAATTTTAATTATAATATTTTATTATAGGCTATAGATGATGATTCGAATCAAACGGCACAAATGACCGCAGCTGTTTTAGATTGGCCTCAAGCCACGTTTGCATCAAAGGTGATTTTTTATGATTTCAACAGCAAATATTATTATCATATTATTTTAGATTGATATGGGAGATAAGGAAATAACTGTGAAACGGGAAATTGATGGTGGATTGGAAACTATTAAATGTAAATTACCAGCGGTTATAAGTGCTGATCTTCGCCTGAATGAACCAAGATATGCCACTTTGCCAAATATCATGGTAAGGAAGAATTTAAATTGTAACGACTTAAATTATATAAAAAAAATTGTAAAAATAGATTATAACTTCTTCAAAGGAGATACAATGTTAATTGGGGCACTTCGATTAGGTTTAATTTATAGGTTGTTATAGTCATGATCGCTTTACAAAATCATAGTTTTTGATAAGTTTTGCTTTATTTATTGGAAACTAGAAACATTGAGATGTTAAGATTTGAAAAGTACTTATTTGTATTTATTTTTGTAGAAAGCTAAAAAGAAACCAATTCAAAAGTATACACCAAAAGATTTAGGTGTTGATGTTAAAGCTCGAATAAAGATTGTGAGTGTTGAAGATCCACCAGTACGTCAACCCGGAGTGATATTGCCTGATGTTGATACATTAGTCACCAAACTAAAAGAAGGTGGACATATTAAATGAACAAGGTAATCAATCATCTAACAATGGCCTTCCAATTAACTTTGGGACACAACTGTTTTACTAATTTTAGAGGAATTATTAAAAAAATTTAATAAAATAATTATTTTTATATTTTGTTTTTTAATTTAAATCACCAATCGTTTGTCTGTCCTTTCTGTTTGTTTGTCCCCATTTTCTTTTCCCTAATAAAAAATTCTGGATAAGTATTCAGATTTAAGTGGGTAATGCAGGAAAAACCCACAGTTCTACTTAACAAGCAATATAACTTTATTATATATCTATCTTTTATGTATTACAATGTTATATATTTGTAAACATTTAGATTTTTGAGATAAACAGTTTGTTTTCAATAATTAATAGGAATTAAATTAAATCCTATTTATAATTTGTTTTAAAATGAAACAATAAAATGGTCTTTGGTAGTAAAGCATAACATTAATACTGTTGCAATTTACATGTTCTATTTTCATTTATACGTGAACTGAATTAAAATTACATTGTACATTAATTATGTATTGTCATGATTTTTTTTAACTTTGCTTTTTAATATTCACGACATGGTATATCTTCATTTAAATTATAAAATATATCTTAACACTTATATACTAGCGCAATATTACTTTTCTTTTTTAAGTGAAAGACAATTCAAGTCATTATCACATGTTAAATAAACCAGCCTAAAATTGAGGAGGGAATATTTTGATTTAAAGTAATATATTCCAATCGAAACGGGGATTATTGGAATGTGTAATACCGGGACAAGGGGGTTCTACCAATTTCCAAGTATTGTTTGATTTTTGAACCGTAACTAAACTACAATAAGGAACTTTTTGTATAATTTTCGTCATTTCTGGAGCTAATCTAGGTTTCCCACCTACCAACTCTCTAGAACATACTTCAACTGTTGATGCATGACCTACTAGTAAAATATTTCCAGAATTATGTTCTTTTAAAATGTTTGTTACAACGTGAGTACTACGTTTATAAAAATTTTCACAATTTTCCCGAGATGTAAATAAATCATGTTGCGATAGGACTGGGGTATAATCAGGATCAACATTATAACCTCCATGATGAAATTCTTCTGTTGTTAACCACTCGGGTAATGAATCTTGGTACCATACCAACCATTCAAATAATCCCGGTTCTAATTTAATTTGTACATTTTCTTTTAATTCTAACCCTGTTAATACAGCATCACAAGTTTGTACACAACGCAATGACGGGGAGGAAAATGCATATTGAATTGTGCAATTTGCATCTTTCATAGCTTCTCCTATTAATTTTGCTTGATATGCACCTACACTTGTTAAAGGTGTATCTTTAGAGAAACCTTTTGCTCCCGATGCACGTTCGGGAAGTCTTGCGGGCATATTTAAATCTTTTCTTAAGTAGCCTCCATTTTCGTTGAAACAAAATGGTATCCAAGCACCAAAAGTAAAATCAACTCTTTCACCATGGCGCATAATAAAAACTTTTTGCTGAATTGTGTCTTCTTTATTTTCTTCCGATTCCTACAATAATAATAAATTTGACATTTCACAAAATTTTTTGAAGAAGAATATGATTTTATATTTAAAAGGCTATTGAAAAGGTTTGCTAGCTTACTTTTACTGAATCTGTACAAGATGCATCCACTGTATCCTCAGTTGAGTTTCCGTCATTTTCTGATGTATTTTGAGTTGGGCTTGATGTTTCTGTTTCACTACTTTCTACATTAAAATTGTTTAGTTCTGATTTATTTAAATTTGAATGTAGGTTATTTGAGTTCAATTGATTTAAAGACACTTTTTTATGAAGTGTCCATGCATCTGATTCTGCCGTACGTTCTGTGTATGTTTCAGGTAATAATCCACTTTGTCCTGTTAGCCATGATGTACCTTCCACCCAACCATCTGGTGAATTTGATAAAGCTTCACTGCTAATGTAAACATAGTCTCCGGTATGTAGTTCCAGTTCATCATTTTCCAGAGGCACATAAGGATGAATAACCTACAAAAAATTTCATATTAAATAACACGAAAATTAAGTGTTACTAATAAGACTTTAACAAGTATCTTACTTTGTGTACTTGTTTTGCAGTAACCCGTGGGTCTCTTGAATACAGTCGCAACTCCCATGAAGCCGAAGCATTTTGGTCCAAATGATCCACTAAACTTTTAAGACTTGCGTATTGAGTTCCCGGAAATTGATAAGCCAATGTTAAATGTAATGATTTAACATGTGGTTCCAAACTTATTGCTAAAAAAAGAAAATTACATTAATAAGCAATACAATAATTTAATACAATCAATGTGCAAATTGATATAAGGCATTAAAATCATAAGTCTGGTATGTATTTTAAAAGTGAAAAATCCTTCTCGTAATTTTTATTTTTTTTTATTAAACGAAGAAAAATTCATATTTCAAATTTTGCCATAATATCTATAAAAATTGTAGAGTTTTAAAAAAGCTCCATTCATAAAAAAAGCCTATTTTTAAAAATTGAGTGGTTTCTACGATAATTTCTGAAATAAAATGCACAATGATTGTATTAATAAACATATTTAAGCGAAATATGCTAGTTTTACGCAAGTTAATTGTGTTATTAAAGCTTGCAAAATTATTTTTAATACTAATTGAAATCTTACATCTGCTACCCCTTGGTATACATCTAGCTGTGGTGGTTGAGCACCATGGAAAGCAGGCAGTTAATGCATCGAAATGTTCATAAGTGTCACTAATAACTGAAAGAACCAACACCTTAGTAATTTAGATACCAAATGTGGCAGACAAAAAGGGAAAACTACATTTTTTTCTAGAATCAAGGGTGTAAATTATAAAGGATAGGTGAACTACGATCAAAACTACTATTTCATTTCGATCCTTCTTACTAGCATTTGAGACTTCTTTAACATATTGCATTGCAATTCGTTTCAAATAATCTGCATGTTCTTCAGCTACAAAAAATCCCATAAAATTTGGTGATGTATACGTTTCTAATTTTAGCGGTTCATTTAACAGGGCTCCTTGCCTTTCCATCACCGACTTTAGGGTTTGTGCAAGATACAGGCTATTTTCATCAGGAGCCTTAAACAACACAAAAACAATTAATAACTTTTTATTTCTATAAATTTTAGTCAATAATGTTATACTTCATTCAATGATTATTAATGAAACTATAAAACTATAGCAATAAATAATGTATCATTAGTAAAAATGTCACATTTTATATGTAAATTCAAATTTGTAGGTTATGCAGCATTTAATCATAAATAATTCAACATTTAACTAAAAAATTAAATGTACAATTTAAAATAAAAAACTGAATCAATAAGCACAAGTATATAGAAATAAAATACATAAGTTTAACCCAAATTAATAAATCAATAACTCACCTTAAAAAAAGAAACTAAAGTAATATGTGGAGTAAAATTATGAGCACCGTTCCATCCACAATGATTTAGTGAAGCCATCCAAAAGTTCTGTAACTCTTGTAAAAATGGACCGACTGGACAAGCATACAAAATATATTCCCGCGGTGTTGTATCGTCAAGAAGTGGATCATTTACATGTGCCAGTAACCAATCTGAAGCTAATTGCACCCCTCGATTACCAGTTGCAGCTAAAGCTTTCTCACTATTAATATAAAATTACCTGGTTATAATGTTTTTGAAGAAAATATGTTAACACTTACGCTCTGTGTTTTGGAAATCCCATTTGCAGCAAAATTTGCAACGGGGTTAAATGTTGCCTGGAAATTTTTGTGGGAGTTGGGTTCCTTCTTGGAGGTAATTGTGCTGCCATTCTTATTAGTTATTTAAAATTCAGGTTAATGTTAATGTTGACACCACAAGTGCGATTTGACATTTAAATTAGTGACGTTTTATTTTTATTTACATTTTGTGTCTATAAGTTTGGTACACCTGTATTTATGTCAGTTTTTCATGTTGGTTATACTGTAACCATAAAATTTTGAATTTGAAAATTTTTGCATATCACAACATTAAAGTTGGATCTTTTGAATAAGGTTTCTTAAATCTGGCATTTAATATTAAAACCATTCACTCATCTAGAATCAATCTGGATCTGAAAAATTGTATGAAAAACATCGTTAGGAAACAAGATCTTTTATTAAAAAGTTATTTTACATTTTGACTATAAAAATTGATCACCTGTCTTTAAATGAACAATATGCATCACAGCAGTATTTATAGGGACAGTTATATTATCATTAATGTACATACAAATTAAACAGCAATTATTTGTACTAAATATTAAAATTTAAAAAAACATGTAAACAATTCAAAGAAAAATAAAGTAATATTCTTAAATTAAATTATATTTTTGTAGTTTTCTTCTTACTTTATTGAAAAAATCAAACAATGTCAAATAAGGCACACTATCTGGAAAATAATCGAAAAAAAAAACGTTTTGCTTAAAAATTAGTAAACGTTGTAATCCCTAAGATATTTGCCGAATTATATTTTGTGGTAACTTCCAAGCTTTGAAGTGGTTTTGTTTTGTACCAGCAATAATCTAAAAAAATAGAAGTACATCATTGGTAAAATTAAAAATTTATTAACATTATTTGAAAAAACTTCTATATTTATTACTTTAAACAAAGGTTTGATTAAAAATAAAAAGAAATGTAAACAGAGACATTTTTAGAAATAACATTTTCATACCATATCTCCAGCAACCTCCATAGAAAGAAATAAACCTCCCGGTCCCGGCATTGAGGTAATAAATTCATTCGTGCTTGTATTATATACATAAATATTTCCATTATAACAACCAACAAATAATAAATTTTTAACAATATTCATACAAACTACACCACTGGTATTGCTGTGTTCATGTTTGAACATTAACTGGCCATCCTAAAAATGAAAAAAAAAAAATTAAACCCATTTAGGTTTCATAATGATTATGTTATGGTTGCAAAGTAGAAAAAAAATAATAGCAAGAGATTTATTTTAATTACTTACTTGAAATGTATACACTAAAACATCATGTTGTCTTGTTCCACAATATATATGATTATTGTGAAGCAATAAAGTATAAACTGTAGGATTGAGAGTACCTTCCATTGTACGAATTAATAATCCGCTCATGGCATCTCTTATGGTAACAGGTGCATTTCTCATTGCAACCAATAAAACTTTCCTAGGTCCTTCCAAAGTTGCTCTTAAAACCAATACACTTGAGTCTGATATTGTTAAACTATCTTCTAAGTTTCCAGTCTAAAAAATACGATTAAGGCAAAAAATTACTTAGAAAATAAAAACTTATTGAAATAAATGAAGCAAAATAAGTGAATTATATTGTTAATAAAGAAATCTTACCTTGATATTATAGCGTATCAGATTTCCTTTATATGAACCTACAAAAATGTATCCCCAGGAAGCTTCCATGCATTGAATAGGATCAAAAACATTAACAATATTTATAATTTCACGAGTTTTAAAATTAATTAAGTGCATAGAAGATCCTAAGCATCCCACATATACTGTAACGTTATCATTTTCTTTCTCAGTAATAACACAAATAGATGTAATGGGTTTCTGAGAAAGTACAAATGAATTTAGTAACTTTCCAGTTTCTAAACAGAACATGTAAAACATTCCTTTATCGTTTCCTGCTAATACTGTTGATTCAATCACCTAAAATTAAAGAAAAATTTCAGTGATTAAATAAAACTAACGATAAAATTTAGAGGTATCAATAGATTCAAATATTTTATTTGTGCCAGAATAACATGTTTTTTTAATTTACCTTGATTGCTAAAATGGACCCAGACCAATCTTCAAAATCAATATAACTTCCTCCTTGTTTGATATGTCCCTTTTGAACCTCTTTTTCTGTAAACCTTTCAATCTCCTTGTAAGATGATCGTGTTATCATCTCTCTCATTTTTTCTAAATCATTTAAATCATAACGTATAACATTTATGCGAAGATTATTTTTAATTATTTGTTCATTGTCTTCGATTTCTGTTTTAATACTTGTAGGATATCCTAAATCAGTTAATTCTGCTGATAAATTTTTCACCACCGAATCAATTGAAGCATCAATATCATCCAAAGAAGAATGAATTTTCTTTTTCTGAAGCTTTTTACCAGAAACACGTTTTCCTGCTACATTCTTTTTTATCTTTTCTTTACTACCATCATTTAATTTATTTCTTTCTTCATTTTCTGGCTCGTTCTGTTTAATTTTTTCATATTCCTTTGGACATTTCTTTTCCTGTTCATTTTTGAGGTTATCAACAATTTCTTGTAAATCTTTTTCGGCATAAGGAATTTTATTTTTATTTGATTTATTTACAGAGTTTGTAATTTTTTTAGAAGAAACTTGTTTTTGAGAAGCTTTATTTTGTTTGGCATTTTGAATGTCTTTTTCACTGTTTTGTTTTATATTATTCTTGAAATCTTCATATATTTGTTCTGTACCCTCAACTTCTTTCGCACTCAGTTTTTGTTGTTCGTCATTCTTGTTATTTGAAGAAGTTTTTGTTTTGTTAGATCTGTTGGTTGATGAGTTAACAATTTTTTTAGAAACTTCTTTTTCAGTTGATTTCTGTTGTTTTGATTTATTTGTATCTTTTTCGGATTTACTGCTTATATTATTCAAGGAGGCATTGGAATTTTGTTGTATATCTTCAATGTCCATTTTTATGACGGGCTTTACATCAATTTCTTCATTTAGATTCGCATTAATTTCTTCATATTTACTTTTTGAATGTGGTTTCCTAATATTTATTTTGAAAGCATCCTGTGTTAAATCATTAGAAGTTACTGGGTTACTTGTTTTTATAGCCTGGGGAATTTCTTCTTCTTTTCTACTATTATTTTGTTTTGAAGAATCGATTCGAGGTAAAGTATTATTATTAGAAGAATTTGAATTGTTTCTAATTTTCTTTGGAGCAGATCCTAGTTCTTCATCACTCTTACTAGAGTTTGTTTTTGATTGATGGCGATTATGACTTCTTTTCCTGCTTGTTCTGCTTTCTGATATAGAAGATCTATTGCGAAGTTGTGGAACATTATAGTGAGAATGTTTATTTGTTTCAAAATTATTTCTTTCAATATCATAACAAAGATTTTCAAACAATTTTTTTCGTTCTTTACATAAATTTTCAATTAAATGATCCATATCTTTAATTGCATGAATTGCATTTTTATAATTAATATTTGCAGTAAATTTTTTTAGAATATCATTGGAATTAATCGAATCTGTTTGAGTTTCTATGGATTTTGTTTCTTTTACCTCCGGTACACATTTAACTTGCTTACTTATGTTATTTATAGATTCTTTATTTTGGCGTTTATGAGAAGTTTCTTGATTCTTTTTTTCTTTATAATTGACTTCCTTTGGATTTATTTGACGACATTTTGGTCTTGGTTTAGATCTTTTTTCTACTAAATTTCTTGTTTCTGAGATATGAGGGATGAGAATTTGAGATTCTGGTGGGATTTCAGAATTTACAATTGATTCTTCAATTTTTGCATCTACATTTTTGACACTTTCATTTATTGCTGCAACCTGCTCCGATTTTTCTAAATCTTCAAAATTAACTGAATTGCTTTGAATAATATTAAGATTTGATATTTTGTTATCATTTTGATATGAATTCAAATTTTCAGAAGCTTTCAAATCATGTTTTTTTGAATTTATATTATCTACAGATTGATTGTCATTTGGATTTAGAGCAATATCCTTGTTGGAAGTTTCTGAAAGTGCACTTAAATCATTAGCTTCAGGCAATGATTGAATTTTATATTTGTCAATTGTAATTTCTTCTTTTAATTCAGCTTTATCTACAGAAAAATTTGGTACAGATTCATTGCTCTCAGTGTCAAATTTTAAAGATTCAAATGTTTTATCTATGAATGCTAGAAATTCTACATCTTCCAGACTTTTGTCTAGAATCTTAGGCTTCTCAGGTGAATTACTTAATACTTCTGTTTCAATATTAATATTTGATTCGCTTGAAAAAGGTTCAGATTTAGTACTGATTATAGAAAATGTTTCGTCATAATCCAAATCTTCATCAACATTATCATACAAAGAAGGCAAAAGATTAGGTTTTTCACATTCCAAACTTTTAAAACTTCTAGATGAAAATTTTTTTGCCAAATCTTTTTGTTTTGCTATGTTCGAAATGTTTTTGGGAGGGGAGAATACAAAATTTAAGTCAGATTTAACATCTTTTACTATGGAATTTTCTGATTCTAGTGGGGTATTATAACTTTTCTTTGATAAATCTATAGAAATGCTATTGGTACTTTCAAAATTTTCATTTTTGTGTGTTAATACATTTGTACCACCCACTATATCATTTTTCTTGTATTTCTTCTTTTTTTTCTTCAGTTTAACTTCTTCAATACTTTTATTTAAAGAAGGTATGTTGCATTTATTGGACTGGTCTGAAATTTCTTCATTTGTTTTCTTCTTCTCCTCATTACTTGCAATGACTAAATCATCTTCCATGCATCCCATCAAATTATAATTCATTGCGCCATTTTGTTCAAACCCCAAATTGCTTTTGATCGTAACTTTTAATTTACTACGGTTTCTGTTTAAATTAAATCGATCTCGATTTAATTTAATTTTTTGCGAACTAGTTGCTTGGGAATTAAAATTGAAATTGTTCTTATAAGTTTCAAAAGGATTATCTTTATCTGTAAACAAATCATCTAGATCATCATATTTTTGTAAATCAGATCGTATTTTAATCCTAGTTTCATTTGGCACATAAGTATTTTTTTCGTTATCCAAATCAATTTCACTATTTTGTCTCTCGGTTACATCAAAACCATTATTAAATTTGTAAGGATTAAAATAATGTTCATCTTTAGATACTTCTTGAAAGAAATCATTTGGTTCTTCTTTAGTTTCAGAAACATTATCGCTGTATGGAAATTCATTATGGGTTAATAATTCTTCTGCTTGCTTAAAACACATTTCTGGATCAACTAAAGTTTTTTCAAATCCTATATCAAGAGTTGAAGATAATTTTTCTATTACTTCTGTGGGTAATTCTTCGATTTTTATACCAAAATCAGGTATTAAAGTATTTAAAACTTCCGAATTTGTTATATCCCCCGATTTATTTATCATGTCACGTAAAGCCCTTGATAGCTCCAGTCTTTGTTGTTTCTGTATTTGGTCTATTGCAGTATCATAACCAGTCAAGCCTTGATTAACTAAATTCATCTTTTTATTAAGACTTAGTTTAGAAATATGTTTAATAATCTTATCGTGTATTTCAGTAACATCAATATTTGCGTCATTATTCTTTTTAAGCTTATTTGTTCTAGGTTTTCGAGAAATGTTCTGATTGGGTACATTTGTTGTCAGATTGTTCAATTCATTTGAACTATATGATTTTTGAAAAGGTGGACTATTATCTTCATTGGTTCTATTAAATAAACTTTTAGATTCATTTCCACCAGTATCAGTGTAATCACTGTTTTGGTTGTCCAAATTTAATTGTCTTTTTATTAAATCGCTTGTTTGTTGAATATTGCGTTGAGTGTACTCTTCTGTACCAGGCAGTGGTGATGGTGGTCTTCGAGTTGGAGGCTCAAATAGTGGAACATCTTTAAAAAATGGTAAGGATGAAGGTGATCTAGCTCTAGAAGATGATCTAGAGAAAAGGAAATCATTTTCGTACGGGCTAAATTGTGAGTATCTTTCTCTAAAGTTGGTACTAAAAAGAAAAATTATTTGTTACTTAGCGATCATTTTTTTTAACATAGAGGCAGCCTTGTATATTCCAATTAATACTCATAAAATAGATGACACTTCATACTTCAATCAGCTGATTTTTGGCATTGTCAATGGATTTTTCAATTAACGTTGAAAGATATTAATTCAAATTTTGGATAATTAAACAAATAAAAATTTGCAAATGTAAGTGTAAAAAAAAAATTTAATAATTATCTAATAATGCCACAAATTTTTTCTAACACCTTGGCACTACGATTTTAAATATTGTGGGTTACTTATGAGGATTGCTGTTTCTTTATTCATTAACTTTTAATTAATAACACATCCCTTTAAATTTCTATTTAGGCCAAGGTTAATTTAAAATGAAAATTTTAACTTACGATTGGAATCGTGCCCCATGTAACCAAGGGGATTGTCCACGTCCTCTATTTGGTCCTCTTACCCGATAAGGATATCTTGATCTTCCTTGGTTAATCCTGGGATGAAGTCCTCTCCAATTATTATTATTTACATTCATATTTTATAATTATAACCACTGAAACATATACAATTACAATATAAGTAATAAATTATAAAATTTATTAACATTCATAACAATGTAAATATTGAAATTTGTTTATGGAATTCTATAGTTGCGAGTAAATTTGAGGTTATGATAATAAAATTTATAAAAAAATGATTAAAACGAATATAATAGTCAATTGAATATAAATTTAACCACTTACTGTATTGTAATTATTAATAACTAATCTATCATTTGGTAAAACTAATTTTAAAATATCATGTGAATAACATTTATAGAATTTATATTTTGCCATAAGATGCTGAAATGTCATTTGTCAGCATAACCAAACATTTTCAAAATGGTACTTTAAATGCTTTTAAACTGCAGAATATGCAAGTTTTAAACGAATTTTCAAAAATTTTAAAATATTTTTAGGGTTCCATGCAAGAAAAATGTTTCGTTGCGTTTATCTACCGAATTTTAAAATTCTGAGAAACAAATTGATATTAAAATTTTTAATTTAATGAGTAATGTATTCATGTTCCTGTACTAAAGATTGACCACAAAATTATATTAAAATTCTCTTTATTTTACAATTGCCATAATTTATTAGAGAAAGTTAAAAGTATGCTCAACGTCTTTGTAGATTGTTCTCTTTTATAAATCAAAATTAATTTTTACCTATCAGTACATCACAA
>JAODAH020000541.1:0-14297 GCA_027574865.2 Coproporus ventriculus | reverse complement strand
TTTCCGAATCAATAGGGAACAGATTTTTTTCTGCCAAATGATTCATAATTTTCAGTAAATTTTCTATTTATACTTTTATCAAGATGATTTAATATTTTTTCAGATATAGACGCCCAAATAGATTCAACTTTAACCACCATTTTTCTTCTTTTAATCTTTTTTCGTAATATTTTGTTGAAATAATGTTAATTATTTAAACCACAGCCGAATTCGTGAAATTAGATAAAGGAAAAACTTCAAATAAATGAAGGCAGGATTAGATGTTACATTTATTAATTGTTATAGTTATACAATATTATTATTTCAACAAAATATTACGAAAAAAGATTAAAACAACAAAAATTGTGGTTAAAGATATATCTATGTGAGCCTCCATATCCGAAAAGGTAATGAAACATCTTAATACAAGTAACAACAGAAAGTTTAATGAAAATTATGACTATACTAACTATAACAATATAACATCCCTCATTTATTTGAAGTTTTCTTTATCTAATTTCTCTAATTCATCTGGTTTAAGTAAAATAATATTTTTTTAAGAAAATATTTGCAGAAAAGAACAATTATTTGACACTGAAGAGGAAGTTCTTATTTTTTTAATTCCTAATTTGCAAACAATAAAAATTGACAAAATACTATAATTGACGAGACGAAATCAAAGATTAAAAATTTTTTTAAATACTTCTGGTATTTACTTCTTATTTGAAGTGCAGTGTAAATATACTTAACAAACGAGCATTTGATACCACGAATGATAAATTTCGCCAATGCGTTATAGGTTCTCTAAGCAAATTCAAGGTTACTTTTAGTAACGCAAAGTGATTGGTGTGGCTCCAACCACCTACTACCACCCTTTTATCCAGAAAAAAAGGTAATTGGACAAGAATTTTCCATTGTATTGTAACTTTATGTAAAATGCTTTATTTATTTTTATTTTTTATACTTAAATCTTGTATTGTACTTTATATCAGATTTTTGTACTGTTATTATATTATTATAAACAATCTGTAGTTTGAAAGAAAATGTTTTTATTGAATTTGACATTTTGTTCTTTTATTATTTTGTCATTTGTTATTTTCAATCACAGTATATTTTATCAGAGACCTGTTATTTATATAGATACAACCTTCATAGCGTTTATTAGTTTTCTCAGATGACTAAAATGTGGTAAAAAATTACTAGTACCAACATAGAAGAAAAAAATATATGAATAGATTATACTTTCTTGTATTAATAAGTTTAGGTACATTTGGGTATGGAAATGGATTCCTCTTTGTTCATGGCAAAAGCAGCTACGAGAATACATCCATTTCCATGCCCAAATTTTAAGAGTTAAAGATAGAGATGCATACACTATGCTGTTAATTGCTAACAAAGTAGATTTTAATTACTTTTGAAATTTTTTATATTTTGATCAAATGTAAGAAACTACAAACCTAAGTAAAATGTTAGAAATTCAGGAATCCGGTAGACACCTTTTAAATCTATAAAATTATTAACACCAACCTCCAAAATTAACTAGATATAGAAACCACTAAAAGTTGTGAAAATATTAGAACCTTCTATGTACCCAGTGTCGGGTATAATCCTTGCTTAAGCTTACGGGTAAAGACCACTTCAGTACTGAACGCAAAGAAGAACTTCGGAATGGCAGAATTGGCGAAAGGAACAATCCTACTTTTGTCAAATAAAAGACCAATCTAGGATTGAAAACGCAAGAACGGACGAACGGTATATGAACCGACTATAGCATAGAATGTTGAAGGCATTCCAGAAACTAATTATTTCTCAAGAATGCTATTATGGCTGCAACGTCTCGTATCAAAATCTACACATTTGTACCAAGGAAAAGTATTTTACATTAACTTGTCTACAACGCACGACAATTATCAATAAATAAATCACATATTCTGTTTTTAAACTTTGTAAACATAAAAATCAAACAGCCTAGAATATATCGAATAACAAAACATAAAAGTCAAACATCAAAATAATTTATTGTTAAAATCATTTTTTCTTCATTTGATTTCCGTCTTATGGGTTTTATGTAAATTCATCGGCAGTTTCAAAATGGGTGACTGGACAAATATTCCTCAAACATTATGGCAATGGGTTAAAGGCTCTTCATTTGATAAAATGGCAGCCATTACATCCACATCACAGGAGATTATAATTAAAATTCTGATTGGTATAATTTTATTATGGATATGTTATTATTTTCGATGTTATCGATTAGACTTAAATCATATTCGTAATAAAATCTCTCACTTAAATCTACATGTACTTTATACACGTAAAGGTAAGAAGTTATTCGTTTTCAATGTAATTATTTTATTAATTTTTTTTTTACAGAAAGCGATCAAACAATTAATTCTAGTGTCACACAATATTCTCTGCGTAGCAGTATAAATAAAATAAAGAAATATTCAAGTCATATATTTCAACGTTTAAAGGTTAAGAAGACTTCAACCTACAAAAATTCAGTGCCTAATAACACAAGACACAAGTCCCTGAATAAAGAAATTAAAGCGTTAATATCTGACATAGGTAAGTTTTAATTTTAAGACTATTTTATTCCTAATTCAACACAATCTCTGAAATTTTTTCTATCTTTAGTTTTTAAAAGGGATATGGGAAAGAGCAAAACTCTGAGGTCTTCAATAAACCATCGAAATTTAGACCTTCTCTATTATGTCTGTCTTTTTATTTTAACGCCTTTCGCTGAAACCTTGATTAATACACATCTCGTTTTCCTTTTCAAACTATTTTTGCTTAGTCTAGCAACCAATTTATTCTTTCAACATCTAATATTTGTATTAAATACTTACTATTTAGGTTTGTTTATTTTCTAACAGATGATTAGTGTAAGTTCATAAATTACTTCTTCAAGAATGGAAAAAGGACTTCGCGCTCTGTCTCCACATGAAGAGAAAAAAAAATTTAACCGAGAGTGCACATAACTCATTTTTCACAAATTTGGACTTTACAACTTACTTTTGCAATTCTTCCACTTCACCCCTTCTGCTTATAGATCCATCTTTATTATATTGCAATTATAATTTCTAATTATTCACACTTTTATGTTCATCTGTTCGGTTTTCTTTTAATTCTACTCAAGCATACATTTTAGTAAATAGAAATAATTGTATATATTTTACAGATAATCTACGCAAGGAGAATATATCTTTACTTAATGAGAGTACTGAGTGCGAATTGGTCCCTCCAATATTATATTCAAGGTCATTCACAACGTCAGACTCTGATGATGAACGAAGTTCATTATGTACAAGATAAAAATTTGTTTGGAATCCTCTAAATTATAGTTTTTTATGATTAAATCAACCAAAATTCAGTTCTTAACTTTAATATCAGGAAATATATTTTATTTTCAACAATATAGTGTATTAGAAAAAATTTTGAACAAAAATTTAGAAAAATTAACTTTAGTTTAGTTATTATTTATTTCGATGTAAATAAAGTATATACAATGAAATTGTTTTATTGTTCCTGTACAAATTTGTTCTATAAAAACATTGTATTAAGGAGTAAACAACAAAAAACTGAAATTTTTAACGTTAATTATCAATTAAAGACAAAAATATTTGCATATTTCGTTCTTGTTGGCAATCATCAGCTACAGTAAACGATGATGCATTTTTCAATCAAAATTTAATTAATAAAACTGTAAAAAATTAAAACTTTCTTGAAATGAATTTACCATCTTAACAATTTAGAAGTTAAAAATGAAGAATGACAAATTGATTAAAACAACTTAAATGGTAAATTCGTTTCAAGTAAGTTTTAATTTTTTACATTTTTATTAAGAAATTCAAATAGCTGTCGAGGTCTTCATTTCTTTAACTTTATTGACGAAGAAGATGCCTTTGCCTCTTTCACGAAGCAGCAATTACCCAGAAGACTTTCATGATGTTTCGAATTAATAGAATTTTTGCCCGAGTTAACTAGAATTTGTAGTTCTTTGTTTATTTACATTTTATGTTTACAAAATCCCACGGAAATATTGAATCTGGATATTCCTCAGGTACTATCGCTTGAAGAATTTCAAAATAGATGTTGGACCTACTTGAAAAAAAAATCTCCAATTAGTGTTAGGATACTCTTAGAAAGAAATTATGGGCTAATTAATCGATGAAGTCTGTATAAAAAATTAATAAATTGCACAAGAAAAGGTTTTTATGAATTTTTGTTTTTTTATTTGTAT
Source organism: Coproporus ventriculus (assembly GCA_027574865.2). Classification (NCBI taxonomy): domain Eukaryota; kingdom Metazoa; phylum Arthropoda; class Insecta; order Coleoptera; family Staphylinidae; genus Coproporus; species Coproporus ventriculus. The sequence goes on along the minus strand of JAODAH020000541.1, from coordinate 10,075 downwards.
TGCTTTATAATTTTATTGTTTTCAATTGAATCTTTTATGTTATTTTATGATATACGAATCCCTTTTTTAGTTACGTTTAGTTTCTAAAATCAAAATAATGTTAATATTTAATTGTTTCAATATTTCCTTACAAACTGTTTTTATTTTCCATGGTTAATAATTACATAAATTACTGTTAGGAGATAAAATCTCATTTTCTTTTAAAAACATTTCCTATTTCCAATGCATTTCAGATTTTTATGTTTCCCGCTTTTATTTTAGTTCGACGGACATGTCGGATAGATGGCGCCATAATGATATTTATGAAAGAAAGGGATCTATAGATTATCTATGCCTTATAGTAACTATATGTGACGGATAGGTGGCATTCGTTCAGTGTCAAATCCATCAAAGCTACAAATTAGGGAGATGTTATAATGATCATAGTAGGCGATATTTAAAATTTACATTTATATAAAATTGATATCTTAGCAACGGGCAAAACAATTATTTTATTAGAAATCATTAGAAACATATTTTCGCAAATGTAAGTTTTTGTGAATCGCCAAATTATTTAGAACGCCGAATATAAATGAATCTATAAAAGACAAAATTGAAGACGAGGAAGGCATTCGACTAAATTTACCACATTCGATTTTTACAAGAAAGCATTCGGATTTATCTAAAAGATGACAGTTCACATCATTTGATGTTTGTAAGTATAAAAACCCTATTTGCAATTTTGTACCTATAATGTTTTCATTTCTTTTTCTGTCAAGTGAAAAACGTTTTATATAATTTCCTCGGCTTGCCGATAGCTGTATTAAGAATATTGTTAAACGGAAAAAGAGTTACCACAATTACTCCCTGTGAAGATAAGATGAAGATTTAACTCAAACATTCTGCAGCTGTGCCTATAATTACAATTGAATGAATATATTGGTACAAAATTATGATGGTGTAAAAGGAAACAGATAAACTGAATATTTTATATGAAAATTTTATTAAATGTTAGTAATTTTACTGAAATGAACAATGGAAAATTTTCGTCTGATTTCATTTCGTTTGATAAAGATGTCAATTCATATTGCATATTAAAAATAGAACTTCCTTTTAATTTTCCAACATCATAAATCTAGAATGTCATTTCCGAATCAATAGGGAACATATTTTATTCTGCCAAATCATTCATAATTTTCAGTAAATTTTCTCTTTATACTTTTATCAAGATGTTTTAATATTTTTTCAGATATAGAAGCCCAAATAGATTCAACTTTAACCACCATTTTTCTTCTTTTAATCTTTTTTCGTAATTTTTTGATTGAAATAATGTTACCTTACTTAAACCAGCCGACTTAGCGAAATTAGATAAAAAAAACGTCAAATAAATGAAGGGAGGATTAATTGTTACATTTATTAATTGTTATAGTTATACAATATTATTATTTCAACAAAATATTAAGAAAAAAGATTAAAACAACAAAAATTGTGGTTAAAGATATATCTATCTGAGCCTCCATATCCGTAAAGGTAATGAAACATCTTAATACAAGTAACAACAGAAAGTTTAATGACAATTATCACTATACTAACTATAACAATATAACAAATAATAAATGTAACATTTAATCCTTCCCTCATTTATTTGAAGTTTTCTTTATCTAATTTCTCTAATTCATCTGGTTTAAGTAAGATAATATTTTTACAAGAAAATATTTGCAGAAATTAACAATTATTTGAGACTGAAGAGGAAGTTCTTATTTTTTTAATTCCTAATTTGCAAACATTGAAAATTGACAAAATACTTTCACGCAATGTGATTGGTCTGACTCTAACCACCTACTACCACCCTTTCATCCAGAAAAAGGTAATTGGACAAGAATTTTCCATTGTATTGTAACTTTGTGTAAACTGCTTTATTTATTTTTATTTTTTATACTTAAATCTTGTATTGTACTTTATATCAAATTTTTATACTATTATTATATTATTATAAACAATCTGCAGTTTGAAATGAAATGTTTTTATTGAATTTGACAGTTTGTTCTTTTATTATTTTATCATTTGTTATTTTCAAGCACAGGGGTCTGATATTTATATAGATATAATTTGTTTTAAATTTACAATTAAATATAAAATAAAGAAAAAATGTATAATTTAATGCAGTAAAATTAAAACATGCACTTTTATTTAAGAAAATATAGGATGTGGCTGAAAAAACTGAAAATTTGCAGTTGAAAAGTCTAACAATAAACAACGAAAGAACGTAAGCAACTGTCGGGCGAAAAACGAAAATTTTCCTTAACCACACAGTGAGTTTTAATTTGGGAACTACGATTCCATTCTCATGTTCATTCAATTTAGTGTATCTTGGTTGTTTGTTGTTAGATTTTTGGACTGCAAATTTTCTGTTGTTTCAGCCACAGTCTATATTTTCTTAAATAAAAATGAATAGTGCAATAATACAAAAAATAAATTTTATCTCTTTTATTATTTGCAAAAATTTTTGCCAATTTCTAAAATTGTAGAAAAAAATCAAACTTTAACTCCCATTTTCAAGGGGTTTTTTAGCAGACACAAAAATAACAAAAAACTACTCACACAGATATTTAGATTTCATACAAGAATCTCGATAAGTTTGGAAGTTTGCAGCATGTTTCTAATTTTAAAGGTTTCTTGCACATTGCTAAGTTTTCAAAATTTCTAACATTTTAATTACTTGTTCTTCAGTTACCAACCAAATCTACTTACTTAGCAACTAACAGCATAGAGTAATCATCTTTATCTTTCACTCTTAAAATTTGGATTCATAGGTTCATGTACTTTGATTGTTTATATTGATTCAATATTGGATTTTTTTAGGTTTTTTTCATCTTTTCAAACCATAAGTTACTACTAATAAATAAGTTTTATTTATTTAACTATTTTTATTTCGTTTACTTCGATAAGTAAACATGCCTCAAATTTTTTTTATATAATTGTTTTTTTGTGAAAAGATGATTGTGTTTGTGAGCTTAATTAAACATCACTAAAGCAAAGTACTAGAACATAAAAATAAAATAAATTACTAAAATTTAGCCTGGAATCGTAAAACTAGTTTCTTGTTTCTCCTGTAAAATTTACATATTTTCAGTTTCTGCAACACAACCGCGAGTCTATTTTGTTATCATATAAATTTTAATGCTGTCAATAACAGTCATAGTTTCTCGATCTTATGAAGGCACAGAAGTAATTGTTAACTTTTATCTGCTTCCTGGTCTCTTTGCTTGAGAAGTGGCAATCAAACACAATAACTTCTGCTAATAATGCGATTAATAACTTCAATAAAGGTTGGAGCTCCTAGACCATCTTATATTTTAATCAATATTCTTACGTCTATCATAGACATATAGTTTGTTATTTCGACTGTGAACAGCAAACTTTCGTAAGTTGAATGGAGGTTAAAATATTAATTATAGCTTGTGTGGTTTATGTGTAAAGTTGGCCACAAACGCTAAATCTTGCTCTATAACATGCACGTAGAGTTTCAACGCATGTGCATCTCCGTTCGTGCGTGGATAGCATTGAATTTTAATTAAGGTATAAATTTTCTGGGCTCTGCTAAATACTTGCATTACTCTCATATTACTCTTGCCGAAAATAGACATTGAGTCTTCTTTAAAACTTACGCGTTCGCGTATGGTTGAAAATTGTTCAACGTTCGTAATTCCGAACTTACATGTTGCAGAGCAAGATTTAGGGTGTGTGGCCAACATAACTGAGAATACGGTTCGCGTCTGTCCCTTTGATATTGTGTCCCCAAAGTAGCATTGTTTGAACGCACGCTAAGTGGCTTGCATATTCTTCTTTTTTTGCATATGCGCAATGAAATTCCAATTCTTAAGTGTCACCTCTGATCTATAATTACTCTATGATAATACGTCTCCTGTATTTAAATCATTTTAAAATGAATACCAGGCATTTTAATTTAAAATCACTTCATCAAATAAATGCAGTTGTACTTATCAACAAAACCAATTTAAAAAAATATGTAGATATGTTTGCGAAAGGTAGGGAGAACAAAAGATAATTGCTATAGATGATAATAACTTGGTTTATAATTAGTGAAACAAAAAGGAAAGTGTTTGAAAGGAGTGTAGACGTCTAATTGAAACAATTTGAAGTTAGGGAATTTGATAGATTGTACACAATAGAAGGAAATTCAAAGCTGCATCCAATTAATCTTCAAATTAATTGGCCCAATTATAAACAATTAAAGTTATACAGCTACAAATCAGTGAAATGTTTAATGTAATTCTGCAGTGTTTATTCATAAATGGAGTATTACTTTCTACATCTGGTTTGTTAAAAAAACTATTTTCTTTCAAGTAAATATATTTGCATAATGCTTTTTTTACAATTTACAGAATTATCTAATTAAAGTTTTTTATTGTCAAGTTTACATATGTACAGGAACTAGAACAATAAATTGATTGCGCATCTATTATTAAATCATTAATTTTATAAAAAATCTCATAAAATTACGCACTTAAAACTAATTAAAATAAAATTATTATGATTCTAGATATATTATCATCACAAATTTTAATTAGCTTTTAACAATTTCGACTTTTCCTTCCACAGTATCGAATTTAATTTTTCTCCGGCGATATAAAGTATCATGGCAAGAGTGAGCAAACTTCCGAAAAAGACTAATCTAAATGGAAAACTTAAAACATCTAAAACGGGGTATACCCATACTCCTGTTTGACTGAAAATGATATGAATCCATATCAAATAAACAACCATAAAACTAATTAAAATAGTCATCCCTGTTTTACGACGGGGATATATGTAGAATGTAGTTGCCATCTCGATAAGAATGAATATCATTATATTTGTGTGCATGCAATGATTTAGCCATGTTGGGAAGAAAGCATCTACAGCTTTTGGAAGGACTAATTCTCTATCAACCAAGTAAAGGCCCCAAAATGTAAGGCCGACGAACATGGAAAGAGGAAATGCCAAGCATGTCATCAACTGAAACAGAAAACATAACATTATTTTTATTTTCTTATTTTAGTTTTTACTAATTATTTTGCTAATTTATTAGTGTCTATGTATTCAGTTGCGGTCCGACCAGTACACGGTTTTTATTTATTTATTGACTTTTCATATTTTCAAGACAAATGAAGTTCAAATAAAACCAGTTGAGTATGATCACTCTAATATTAGATTATCGCGTAACGCATTTCTCTGATTATTAACATTTTATTGGCTAGTAATTTTCTCTTACTTACCGCATGCTTTAATTTCATTAATGAACTTCTTCGTCCTAGCTCCTGCTCACTTTCTTTTTTCTCTATTACATCGCATACGAAACATATTGTGAAGAAGAAGGCTTGAAGTAACTGAAATAAGAAAATTTATTATTGCTACTTTTTCGCATTTTTATTTCACAAATTTTAGCCTCTACGTTTCAAAAGAATATCATCTTTCTTTTTCAAGAGCAAAATTATAATGTTTACAAATAGAAAAAATCAGTTTGGCAACGACGTTGATGTTGCTTTGTAACGTGTTCCTGTTACAAGTATTTTCATTAACCTGCTCCTGTGTAATTTTTTTAAAGAAAATTCTTATCTTTTTTATTCGGCAAAAAATATGCAAAAAATGGTCGGAATTCAAAATGATGTATCCGATAAAAAAATTTCCGTAGAATACGATTTTGCCATCCGTTTTGCCAAAATTTCCTTCGAAAAAGCCGGAAAATGAGAAAATGTTAGACTTTATTAAAAAATCATTATCTTTGATTCTGCTTCGCTTAGAGACTTGAAATTTAAATATGTATTTATTAAAACAATGTAGGGGAGAGTTCGGGGCGTGTTTCCATATTTTGGGTATTTTGCTCTCTCTAGCATTGTATTGTAGGTTTGAAAAAAAATTACGCCGCAGCATTTGGTGCGTAAATAAGTATATTTTGTGAACTAACATAATACGAGTATAATTGGAAAGTCGTCATAACTAATTGCTATTAAATATTAATCTTTTCTTATTAATTTTAAATTTCGTGCCATCATTAGTAATCAAAATAGCGCCAAATCGTGATTCTTTAAAAATCTAGGAACTAAAGTTTTGCATAAACCGCATGAAGTCCATGTAAAACGAAAAGTTAAATCAAAATTTTATTATATCGTTTCTAATTCGTCTTTTTCGCGCTTTTATGAATGGAATTGTCTCGTACTTTTAATGGAATATCCTATTATTCAGTTTATGACAGTGCCTTTGAATACATCTATTTATATATTGGAAATGGAGCAGAAATCGATCAATTTCTTTGTGATAATTTAAATAATTTAGTAAAAGCATCTCTCATTCTTTTCATTTCGAACTCGAAATATTCCTCCCCAACAATAATACAAATTAACACTGATTTAACACATTAGATTCAATTAAATTCCAAAACTAAATCATGCGGCTGCTTTAAGAGTAAATACTGCTTGCTTTCCAAATTAATTAAATTTGTGCCAATATTGTTGTTTCACCTTTGATCTCTAATTTAAACTTTGCACTTTGATGGTTAGGTTGTAAGCAAACAGTCCACTGCGCCTTTTCACACTAAAATTCGATAAATCCAGTTTATGTGTACTCTTTATTTCGAGTATTGATTTGAAGCACTTCTGTTTATTGGAGAAATTTCAATGTCATGTGTGATATCTGGGTTCAAATTAATTGAGTATAAAACCCTTTGAATGAGATTCATTTTGTGTTAATTAGATTTGAACAAGATCACAAATTGTTCGGCTGTGATAGGCCCTCCTTCAAAGCCGCACTTAATACGAATTAGTTAATTAAATTTGAACAATTTTCTCATTATTGTGCTATTCAATACTTATAGCCGCATTCAAATTTAAACTGTACATATTCCAATACTACATTTTCTCATAAACTATATTTCAACATTTATTTCTATTTCATGGATTATTATGCAACTTAAATAAAACAGAAGCAATTATTAAGAATTTATACACATTTTTCTAGATTGTCTAGAGAAAAAATTAGGTGATATTTGATATATGTAAGACTAAGATTAAAAAGACCAGAAAATTCTACATTAAGGGGGACTATCCCACATTTAAATTTTTGTCCTATTTTAAAAAGTGTACCTCAAAATGTCCCACATTGGACAAAGTGTCCTACTTTTAAACTTTTTACTTAAATTGCACCAACAGAGTGACCTTTTTCTTTAGATCTATATTCTTCTGCTCCTTTTCTCACTTTTCATGTTAATACTTTTTGTAATTTTTTTTTCGTCTTGTGTAATTATTCGCGGACTTGTTTGTTACTGCGACAAAATTTAAATTCACCTGGTATATGTAGATATATCCTTCAAACGATACGTTACTTTTTGCAAACAGTTTATCTGGATAAGAGATACAATCAATTTCTTTCACAAAACAGAAATAATATATAGGTCATGAGGTCATTGTTTTTTTTTTCATCGACAATACATTTAAAATAAAAATTTAAAAAAAAAACATACTGCGCCCTCTACCTCTTAATAGAATTAAACGAGCGGAAAATCGATCTAAGTTAGAGAAAAATCAATGACTGGAAATATAGCGAGGGAGGAAGTAACAAAATGCATTATTAATTTAAGACTTATGAAGAACAATGTTTTCAAGAGCGTTCTGCTACAACATTCATCTGCATTAGAAAATGATTGTATTATGTTAAAAAAAAATACGCCATGAATAAAAAAACAAAAACATTCTTAACTTTAAAAAAATGTAATTTATTGCTTGCTTGATAAATGAATTAAAATTTAGATAGTATAATAAAATTTTAAAAAACATGTTACAATTTGCACTGCATGCTATTATTGAATGATGATATGCATATTCGTAAAATAATCTTTAAGTATAAATTATAATTATCATCATAATCAAGAGAATTGTAGTTGTGGGCTGGCATTTAATAAGTATGAGTTAAATGGGTACGTAATACTTTCCTAGTTCACACAATTCTTTTATTCTTACCTCTACATACATTGAATTTGAGAGATTATTTTTGTAAAAGAAAAAATATATATAAATTAATTAATTTCATAAAAATAGTTCATCGTGCAATAGAAACTGACGTTGTTAGAGAAGCAATTGCTTTGATTTCGTCAGTTTTTTGGCCTTCAAACATATTTTAATTCTTTGCTCTTAGGTAAACATCAAATCCAGGATCATCTTTAAAAAGTAGGACATACTGCGCTTGGAAATTTTCATTTACCTGGCCATTAATTTCCGGAAACACCGAAAGCCAATGTCAACTTTGTGTTTTCTTTAAAAGCACCTACTAAACACGATTGCCTTTTTTGATTATTATCAAAATCTAATGCACTGTAATTACTTAGAAGTCGGGTAATTTCACGCCAAAAAAGAAAAAGTTTACAAGTACATAAGTGATAAATTTTTGTATGTACAGGTATATATATCTTCAAAATAGATGCTTTGGAAAGTTTTGTTATAAAGGGCTACATCCTATAAAAACCCCTGGGCAAATTTTTAAGCTTTTTAATTTCTTTAATTTTTTTATGTGGTTTGGTTTCAATATTATAAAATATTGAAAATCTTCTTAGGTAATGTCCAACTACATATACGTTTTTAGATAAATTTTCCGAAGAATCCGAATCCATTTTCACTTGTCATGAAATGAGGAGCTGCTATATCCGATTTCAACCAATGAAAATCATACTCTTCAAATTCGTTTATATTTTCGGAAGTAGATTTTTGGAGCCATAAACTGTTTCAAAACTTACCGCCAGGCACAAAATGGTGGTTTCCAATTACACAAAAATTTCAAAAAAATTAGGGAGCGATTTTTTGTTATCAAGGTATATTATGTCCAAATCTGGAGTCGATAAGACGCACCAAATAATCTCATCAAATTACTGAAAATAATTATTGTCTTCTTTTAATTCCCATTTTGATATTGAAAATCATATTTCCGATTTTTATTTAGGATAGAATTATAAATTTGCTTAGTAATAAAAATCAGTCGGGGTAAGCATCCGTTTCATTTATGGAATATCATAAAACAGGCGCCTACGTAATTTCTTTTTTTGTTCGGTCATGGATTTTCGTCAGGACCTCAGGTAGTAAGGGGTAACCAGAATCATCACAATATTCTTTTACCCCCCTTGAGTACATTTAATTACTTTACAGCCACTTAACTAGAAAATGCATAAATTAAAAAGAAATGAAGGAATTTTTGATTAGAACTCGAAATTTAATTAGCAAAAATAACGTATGTAAAAAAATTGCAATAACAATTTATGATATAAAAAAATAATTGAACTGGATGAAAGTTCAATTTTTGTTTAGTATATGCTGAAAATTTGGTTTCTTTCTGTCAATTCTGAAAGGAATTAAGGGGGGTAGCGGTAAGCTTTAAAATACCCGGTATATTAATGAAAAATAATAAATTTTTATCTCAAGTGGAAATTCAAAATTCTTTAATGACCATGATAAAAAAAACACCTTGTATAATGCTATACCACAATAAAATTATGTTTCAAATTTATTCAACTAAAAATATTTTGTTAAAGAAATTATCTTGAACTTTAGTTTCAAAATTTAAAAAAAAAATCACACTGTTGAATTCTTATCATTAATTTTGATAAGTGTATACAGTAAATACGAAAATATAATTTTATCTTCTCGTATAAAAGTTGTAAATAGAATTATCAATTTTATGTTTATGAAATAGTTGAATGTAAAATGAGATAATCAAGAATGTAAATTGCAACGGCCTTCAATGCGCTACGGAATAATCAGGTAATATTACATATAAGTTTAGTTCCTGCTTTTCTAAGAACAGAATGCAATAATAATTAGTAAGAAAAATAGTATATTCCTCAACGAGCGCACAATGATAGCCATTGAACTCCAGTTGAATATTATATTTTATTTTCAACGATTTTACATGCAATTCCAATAACATCCTTACAATACGGGTGTTTCAAAGCTTACCGCCACCCCCATTAACTCCTTTCAGAATTGACAGAAAGCAACCAAATTTTCAGCATACACTAAACAAAAATTGAACTTTCACCCAGTCCAATTATTTT
>JAODAH020000529.1:0-38583 GCA_027574865.2 Coproporus ventriculus | reverse complement strand
CGATTTTGAAATTTTTAATGTATGTGTGCTTGAACAAAGTAAACTATATATTTATTTTTAAATGGCGGAAAAATCTATTGAACCCTTGAACCCGTACCAAGATTAATTTAAAATTCATTCATTTCAATTGTTAGAACGATAATTTACGAGAACTATGATGGGGCAAATTTTCCCTTTTTGGGGCAAGTTTTCCCATGTGAGAATTTGCACAAAATTGAGTTTTTCATTTATTTATGTAAATTTATTAATAAACTTAAAATGTTTAGGTGTATTAACTGTCTATCGGAACAATCTAATTAGAGCTAAGCGAAAAAAAAAATTAAAAATTTATTTATTTCTTTAAAAAGCAAAATCTTATTATTTAGATTTTAGGGAAAAGAAGTTTTTTACGTTTGTTACGTGTTATGGTTAAAATAAAAATTAATAAAAAAAACAAACATTTGGGGGAAAACTTGTCCCATAGTCTGAGAAAACTTGCCCCATATGCGGGGCAAATTTTCCCAAAATTAACGTATTAGAAAATGTTTATACATTGTGTGACGACTTTCCAATTAAATTGTGTTATGTTCACAAAGTATACTCATTTACCAAATGCTGCTGCGCTATTTTTTTCAAACCTGCTAGAGAGCAAAAGACCCAAACTGTGAAATATGCCCCGGAAACTGGACATCATTTCTTCTTCCATTTGCCCCTTCAATTTATGTATTAAAACAAAATAACGTATCTCTACATTAGGGTGTCCGTTATTTCCCAATTCTTCGAAACTTACGAAGGGGTCTAGTTGAACCGCTTATTTTAATGGTAAATAATAATTCGAAACTAAAAAAAAGGAACATGGATTTTTGCGTGCTTCTTTTTTGTATAAATGCCAACTTTGATCATATAGAATGAAGAAACTTTGTCACAAGTAGCTGATCACATATTTTTATAGTGGTTAAATTGCTAAAAAAACTACAATTGTAAATTACTAATGTGGGTAACCCTTATTAAATCCGTTAGTTCACATACAACGCCCACCAAATAAATTTACCTTATCTCTAATAAAACTCTATCTTTAACTATGGATGTCGGGGATAAGTTACAAAACACAAACATTTTCCTATAATAATAATCGCATTATTTTAATTGTAACATAACTTATATTTCATTAACGAATAAATTATTGCGTGTGAAGAATCCCATTATTTGCATATATTCTAACAAAAAACGCTTTTTGTAAATTGTGCTCAAAATGTGCAAATTGTATTGATCCTAGAGCTAGGGACCTTTTTGCCTGTTATTGAACTCATTTTATGTGTTATCCCTACCCTTTTTATGTGAAACAACTGACTATAACAAATTGCGAGAAACAGTCACCTTGTCTACAGTGTGTAGTTTCTTGACCTCTTAAATCAAGGTGTTACATCAATAAGCTATTTGTTACTGCCAATTCTGTTTAGTGTACGAATTATTGATTGAATCTAGCAAAATCATATTCCTTACAGGAATAAAATGAAAATGTAACAAAATACATCTTTTTGTTCAATTCGAACTATATATTATGTATTTTGTATAATACGTTGTTCATACTAAAACTTTAATGTTAACTATCCATAAATGTTCAAATTTCCATATAAAATTAATTTAATTTGAACTACTTAACTTATTCCTTTTAACATTAAAGGAACATGAACAAAAAGAAATATTTATATAAATGTGACCCCGACATATAACGGCACAATAAATATTAACATTGAACTAGGGAATTAAAGAATTAACTCAGAAATCATAACAAATGTCGGCACTTATAAAATAAAGTTTTGCTATCTGATTTTATACTTTAACGGAATAAGATTTATTATCCCAATTGTTTTCTGTAACATTATAATTTGTCATCATAGTGAAACAAGAATCCTTCATCGTCTTTAAAAATTGCAAATGTAGAATTACGAGTATTTCTTTTGTAACATGAAAACATATCTTAGATAATAATTGTGGAAAAGCAATTTTGTGTTCCAGGGCATAAAACGGACCCACTTATTTTAGCCTGTAAACATTCCCAAAAAAGGTATTTTTTATGAAAGTTAACAATTTAAAGTAAAAAAAGTGCGGAAACTTGAAAATTACCACTTTTTACACATATTTTAGCAATAAATAACGAAAATTTTAACAAATAATCATGTTTATTTGAATCATTCAACCCGCATCACAACGAAGTTCTGTTTTCGACATTGCCGTATTTAATTTTTCGCGATTCACTTTTTCCTTATGTGTATCTCCCGATTTCACTCTTAGGTTATTTTTAGTAAGATCAGGGCACAGTTTCGCGTTGTTTTCTAACATTTTATTGATAAAAATTATAAACAATCCCCAACTTCACTCTTAGTTTAAGGTAGAGTTTCGAGTTGTTTTCAAGAGTTATCGGAAATTTGGCAATGCCACACCCGTAACATTGAGAAATTTAATTAATTATTCCTGTGTAATTAATGCATTTTCCGCAATTTTTTTAATGGAAATTGCTTAGAATAAAGTTTTCTAGCAATTTTTGGTTCTTAAAATTTCCACTTAGGGTCCGTTTTATGCATCGGACCACAATTTTGTTATTTTTTTAAAGAAGTTTATTAATAGGAAATCCCCTCGAAAGAAGCAATTACAAACGTACATAGTTGTTTTTCTTAAATAATCATGAGTTACAATTAAATAACCTAACAACCCTAAATATTTACAACTTAGCTAACTTTCTTAGCAGGTGGTGCATCCGGTGGAGATTATTCCTGTCTAACTCTGCTCTCTGCCTGACATGGTCGGTCCATTGGATCTTGAATTGAAAAGCATACCCAAGTATCTGCCCTTTTTTTGTCAGTTTTAAATTATGTGTTTTTATACTTGACCTTGAAAAATTACGGAGGTAGTTTTCCGTTGAATGTGACCAGTTCTGTTTTCTTTTCGTTGACGCTAATTCTCCTTTTGTCAAAATATCTGTCCAGCCTTCTTAGCTCATCCTCCTACACCTCCATGAGACCCCTGCTATCAGGACTGCCTTGTCGTCTGCATATTGGAGAATGACCGAATGCGTTGTTCTTCCCTTTTCCTTTTCGATTTTATTATGCAGTAAACTGTATAAAAATATTAAATTATTAATAAGTGAAGCAGAGAGGTGATGTAATGCCATCTACATTGGGTAAAGTGAATACAATACCCAAAATTAGTATAAAAATAATATGAAATACATTTGTCAGAAAATAGCAAATACTACTACTAAAAATTTTGAAATAATTAAATGTTAGAAATTACTGAGATTTTTGGAACATTTACTTTATTTGACATATGTCAACTTTTTCGATTTTACATTTTTCATCTGCCTGATGAAGCCACGGTTTTGCAAAACATATATGTAGTTACAGTTACAGTAATAAATATGGAATTTATCAATTATTATCATAGTTTTATTTATTTATTCAACTAAAATGCATATTTACATTGTATAACTTTAATTTGATAATAGACTGATCAAATATCACTTTGTTAAAGTAAATGTCATATAATTACTTATTTAATATCAGGACTTTTTAATTATTTAAATTAATAGTTTGATCACCTCAAAAAAATTAAATCTCAACACTAAAATTATTTTTATCACTCGCATTATTCTCGCTTTGGGGAGTAAACTCCATTCTTATCTAATTTATTCGATTAACGACAAACTAATTAGTTACAATCATTAAAAATTATTCTGATATGCACATTTATTTTCCAAAGGGGGAGGGAAATGAAACCATTTTAATAGGAATTTTCTTAAAAAAATGCTTATCCAACATTAATTCAAAATAAAGTTTCATAACTTATTTTTTTATTAAGTTACCAAGAAGTTTGAAGAAAATCAAAGATTTGTTATAAGATTTATAAGTATTTAAACAAAAAAAAAAATTTTGAATTTCTTGCCTCTTTCGATAAAATTAATAAAATTTGTGTTTTAAAATGCAGTCCAATTTATATGCATCCAATGTAAATGCAAATTGAACTGCATAATTCAACGCAGTTCCCCAATTGTAACTAATTATCATTCTAAAATTAATTTCACACGTCTAGAACACTGAATTTTAATTATAATACCAATTTATTTCAAAACTACCTACGTTATAACCACAAATACTTGAAAAGTGTTTTCTAATTCCTATCAGTTCCTAAACTATCACTATTTACTTTAAAAATAACCAAATAAAGGTGTATGAAATAAAATTTAATATTTTAAATGTAGAAGGAAAATTCCTTTTCTGAAAGAGTCCGTAAAATAAGAAAATGAGTAGTTAAAATAACCCAAATGAGTCCGTAAAATGCGATTTTACGGACTCTTTTCTATATAGTTAGTTGCATAACTGCAATGTATAAAAACATTAAAGAAACAAATGTGGTTTGTCAGATATTTGTGTTTGAAGAAGGGGATGCAAGTGCACAATATTTATTAAAAGTTCTATATAAATTTTATGTTTTAAATTAATAATTAAACTTTTTTATAAAGAAAAATATACGCCATCTATTTATGAGTCTATCTGTATCATTGATTACATAACTCCAATTTAACATAATTTCAGGATTTTTAAATGTCTTTAAAATTAATATTAAAATCTTTCAGAAAAAATATAATATCTACCTCGGCACTAAAATGATTTTTTATTATTCGCATGGTTATTCTCCTTGGCCTTCGCCTCGTAGAATAAACTCCATACTGGTATATAAAAAACTATATCATCACGAAAGTTATATAAGACGATTTATTTTTGTGGACTAATTGATTTAAATAAGTTTCTTAAAGCATATTTCATAAAACGGTTAGTTTTTTCTAGTTTATAATTACTTTTATTCCCGACTTAATAATACTTTAATTATAGATTTTACCAATTAATAGCATACATTAATCCCGCAGGGAATAAAAGTCATTATTCCCTGTGATGGACCAATCAGAGAATTCATCTTGAATTCATTATTCCCGCCAGTGTGCACCAATTAGGGTCGATCTTGTACGCGCGTAACTACTTGATCGACATTGATAATCAAATTGAAATTCAATTCCAAATTTAAAATTTAAATTGTGCAATTTTTTAAGTTTGTCGTGAATAAAGTATAGTATACAACTCGCTATATTGGCTATTTAATCGTTTCACTCGCTGACGTTAAAAACCTTTTTTTCTGGAATAATAGTAAGCGTTGTTGTATAATATACTATTTAATTAGCTCTATATCGTTATATCGCTATTTTGAGTTCTTGGTTATGTATATAACTTGTGGATTCGCCGGATAATTCTTCAAGTATTAGTTAATCTGTAACTTCAGTTTAATTTTTCGTTTGCATTAAAAACAACAAACAGTACTCTTTTAACGACAAAACTCCTAAGCAGCAGCTAAGATTTCATACCTGTTGCATTTACGAACTTAAAATTTTACTTTACAGATTAAATATTGCAATTTTTTAATTTATTATTTGTCTCAATGCTTTCATTAAATCGATTACCCTATTGCCTATTTTTATTGCATTTCGCTGTTTTATATATACTAGCGCTTTTAGAATAAAAAAGGTACAACTTCGTTTTGCACTTAATTCTTTTCCATTACACTGGTCTGCAAAAAAATTCTCCTTCATATTATTATGGGTGATTTTAATAGAGTCAAAATATAATAATAGAAAATATGTGCCAAGTAAGGTGCAGTGAGGTAAGATCGTAAACGGAGCAAGATCGTAATCGATATATATTTATTCATACTAAATGAGAATATAATAACTAATAGTTAGAAACCTATATTGCATTAATATGAGGCGATTCATAGAGATGTCTCTCATTCATGCGGGGAATAATCGTATTAGATATTCATTATAGATTACAACTTGTTTAATGAATTATTCCGATTTTGCCCCAGAATACAGTAAGATACATTTCAATTGGTTTTAAATAGTCTTTTGCGAACTTGCCCCGAAACAACATATGTTAAATATTGAGGAAAAGACAAAAATAAATGTGTTAAAGTGCAACTTTGCAAAAACCGGTTCGATCTTATCCCACTTCACCTTATAGTTTTTATATGTTTTTTTTTTTATATAAATCTCTATTTTTGCTTACAAACTATAATCAAACACTAATGATAATGTTGTAAAATGAAAGAGTTGTATCGTGAGTTGCATCATGTTTCTATGTGCAATATCTCCTAGTGAAATCTTTCACCATGTTCATCTGATATCATACCAAGATTTATTAAAAAATTAATTTTTAGAGACATATTGTACTTCAGATATTTATAAGCAGAAAGAAGTTCTTGAATGAACTGCGACCACGAGGAATTTATAAATCAAGGTTAAAGTAGTGTAGAATCAAAAACAAAGCACACATAATTCTGAATTTTGAACAATAAAAAAAACAATCATATCATAAAATATGTACGTGACAGCAAAAAATGCAAAGCAGATATGGATTCGGCACTTTAAATTTTTTTATATCCATAATTTTTCTTGTAAAGAAAAATTTCGGTGTTATTCACTAATATTGAGAAATGTGTAAAACATCCTTAAATTTTTAAGAATTTGAAATATATATTTTACATAATTAAGTCCTCGATTTATTCAATGGAAACTAAAAGTTATTGAAGCAAGTTCTTTATAAACGGTCATTCACAAATAAAATAAATTTGTTAAATTTCAATTGAGTTTTTCTACAAAATGTGTGAAATAAACAGATAAATGGACTTCTCTATTTTCCTTGGATAAATAAAAAGATGAAGGGAATGATGCTTCAAACTTTGACCATGATAAAATTAAATGTAAATATGTTTCTTGTAGTACCCTGTTGTATACATGACATAAAGTTAATTGCATGCTCTACCAGCATACATTTCACATACGTTTAATGACCCAAGGACGTGCACACGTTCAATTTGATCACAAGCCAAAATCATGACCAAAGGACATTAATCTCCTATTGTACGCACATGAATGCCCAAACAATTGAATAGCTTGTCAACCAGTTGTCCAGGGATGGTTTACCCTTTAAATCGATCTAGAATTACATACAACTAATATTAGGGAGCGAAATCTAAAGATAAAATATAAATGTTGAACATTCTACTTATAATTACTTCCTTAGTACAAGGACGAACAAGTTAAAATGTAAACGCCATCATTTTTAAAACAAAATGTTCTTTTCATTTTCAATTTTATTTTATTTTTTTACAAACTTTTTTATATTTTTGTTTTTTGTCGTTACTACTACGGTAGGGAAAATATCCAATATTTGTTTTTAAACAGCTTGTGCAGTAAACTCATAAATATTACATTAACTTTGCAATATATATTTTTAACCATGAAGTAATTTTTATCAGATTTTAATTTAAAACTTTTGCAAACTTTGTGCTATTGCAGCAGTCAATGTAAATAATAATGCTCTGGTTCGATAAAGCGCGAAACTTACATATACATAAAATATTTGGATTTTATATCAGTAAACTCAAGATACAAAATCAATAAACTCTATTTGAAAAAGTACAAATTAATTTTTTTTCAGATAATTGGTTTGTTAAACGCATTTACGCCTCAGAAATCCCTAGAAGAATTTCAAGATGTATATTTAGTGATGGAATTAATGGATGCTAATCTTTGTCAAGTCATTCAAATGGATTTGGACCATGAGAGAATGAGTTATCTACTGTATCAAATGTTGTGCGGTATCAAACATTTGCATTCAGCAGGGATAATACATAGGGTGAGTATTGCCTACATAATTCAGACGTATTTAGCGTAAAATAATCTTTCACTATTTTGCCGGAGGCGTTCATGAATTTTCATTTTGCATAACCCTCAAATTTATTTCCTTAAATACATATTTATGAGAAATATCTTTATTTGATAGTGTTGCGGGAGGGGTGGACATCATGTTCAAATAAATACATACTTAAAATAAATTTGAATTAATAACAATACAAATAAGGTAGAAAAATTTCTTTGTAATGGAAAAATCAGAAAAAAAAAATCCAAACTACCCCGTTTGTTGTATTAATAAAAAAATATACAGGAAAAAACATTTGACATATGTTGAAGAATTAAAAAAAGAAATATCAAAATATTGGAAAAAAAAACTAAGGTCTCTTATAATATCATATCTTTAATATCCTCTAAAATATAAATCTACAAAATTTGAAACTTACTTAAAATCTCAAATCGATAAATGTTTAATTGTTTTTTTTTTATTGTAAATGTTTATGTTCAACAAAACTTACCAATATTGAACTAAATATATAAATATCAAAGTTCATTGTGTACCTGAAAAGTAATGGTATTGAAATTATAATTAGTAAAGCTAACTTAATAAGCATGTTGAGCAGATTAGCATTAAAAACTTTCATAACTCCATTAATCCTAATAATATTATTCATGGATTCTGCCTTAAATAATAATTCCTACCAAACTATAGAGATAGTAAATTTGTATTCAAATTATTTTGTAACAATTTTCTTTTTAGTTCACTTTTAAAATCTTTGAAACAATGTAAATATCCCTTATGTTTGTACAATACTCAACATTATTTCATTCTATTTACCATTTACACCAATTTCTGCTTAAAGTAAACAATTAATTTTTCAAAAATAGTTATTTTAATCATTAGGCCAGAAACAGGCCTTTTACAAGTGCGAGTAGGATTGTAGGCCGATGCGAAGCCAAGGCCTACAAAATATGAGCACTTGTAAAACAATTTCAGGCCGTACGATGACAAAATTTTTTGGGCCAACACCCGTAGAATTTAAAATTTAAAAAGAATTTAAGGATTTTATTATTTGAAAAATAATGACGTTTGTGTTTGTTTACAAATTTTGACAGTTCTATCCTGCATATTATTTAGTAATTATTAATGCCAACATTCTGGCCGGGGGTCCAAAAAATTATTTCTTTAAGATGTTTTTAAAGTGCCACAAAGTAACTGCCCAAGTTACTAATTAATTAATTTTTCCTAAAAAAAAACTTGGAAAACAATTTAAGAAATTAAAAATTAGGTTTTTATTATTTGAGCCATTATTTTACATTGCTCAATTTTCTTTAGATGCAAATTTTTGAGTACTAACTTTTCCATCTTCTTTTTAGCCTTTCATCTTCCACTTTTCAGGTATTTTCAATGAAACATGTGGAGCCTTCTTGTTTTCAGTAATTGATTGTAAATATCACTTCTTTGTAAGGGATAAAAATTTTGTTGTCCCATGTTGTCATGATTAGAGCTTATTTTATTTTTTGCTGATTATAAGAATTTGCCAATGACAAGTATATATACATTGACTCCCATAGGAAACTATCAAAATTTAGTAAAATTGCACCTTATTTTTACTATATTGGTTAGAAAGCATGAATTTTGTTAAACAAAATTATAAACCTTTGTAGTGGTTTTATTTAAACACTTAATATCTATGGTCGGGCATATTTTAAAATGTTCATGCCTGAAATATTTCTATTCCCAGATTAGTTTTTTAATAAACTATTTAATTTATTAAATCACTATTTTTGTATAGTTTGTAGAAGTCTAAAGTTCCACCTAGTTCAAATAAAGCTTTAATAATATTTATTTGTATCTTTGCAGGATTTGAAACCAAGCAATATAGTAGTAAAATCAGACTGTACACTAAAAATATTAGATTTTGGTTTGGCTAGAACAGCGGGTACTACTTTCATGATGACACCGTATGTAGTTACAAGATATTATAGAGCACCAGAAGTTATACTTGGCATGGGATACACCGAAAATGTAGACATTTGGTCCGTCGGTTGTATTATGGGTGAAATGATACGAGGTGGAGTGCTATTCCCAGGAACTGATCACATCGATCAGTGGAACAAAATAATAGGTAAGACAAAAGTTTTTATATTGCAATACTCTCAATATATTTTTGTGTTGTATTTTTTATGAAATTCAATCTAGGGAGATAACTATGCAACTGTTTCTTTATCAGCCCATTAAATCCAAAATTGTTTACAAATCATGGTGATATCATACCGCTCAATTTCACACCTTGAATAATTTCGAAATGGTACACGTCTATTTACTGTCATTTAGAGATAAAAGTCTAATTGGAATCCCAATTAAAAATTTCAAATTTTTAATTATTGGCAGTTTGTTTTAGATTCAAAAATTTTGTTCCGAGGAAATTGAGAAAGCATATATATGTATGTATATACAATACTCATTGACGCTTGTACAATTTATTACCTTTTAACCGCTGTATGAACTAAAAACAATTAGATATTGACACAGATTCTTGCTGGGAGTGCTATTGAAACAATAAAAGCAAAAAAACCAAATTTGGTGCTTAGGCCCTTTTGATTTTCAACTCTTCATTTCATAATGGCACATGGGACCATTTCTATTAGAAATAGCTATAACAGCTTCTTCATTTAATTTTACATGAGCATAAGCTTCTAGTAATCTTCTCAAGATTCAAATAAAGCATTTTAAATAAATAAAACTATACTTAGGTTAATGTAAAATAAACTGCTCTCATCCTTTTATAGCTGGCAGTAAAAACAATCAGAATATAGAAAAAGAAACTAGGCAGATTTCTATTCTGGAAAAGGTCCAGATTGATTACAGATGCTGTTGTTTCATCGGCAGTCATTGATTTTGAGCAAAATAGCGAAAACTTCCATGACCTATCCAGTAAAATACTAAAATATTAAATTTTCTTAAGCATCTACTGCCAATTTTCACAAATTTCTACAATCTTCTAAATCTTTATATCTGGAGATATTTCACAAGTAAACAACAGAGATCGATATAGATTTCTCTTCACACTCTTCTTCATGATTAGTCACAAAATATTTATGGTATGGTGCAGATGTGGTTGCAATACACTTTTTTATATTTCAACACTGTTCGGAATTCTAAACCAGTTCAATGATATTTATCTAGATGCCATTAGAATATAGTGAATTCATCATAACTAAATGAAGATTTGTAATTCAATTTAAATTTTTGGTTCATTTTTTTTTTTTTTTAGAAAACATATTAAAGTTAATTATGGTGTGTTTTTCTAAATCATTTTCACTCACATAATACAATAATTGACTTTTTCCTTTAATTTTAGAACAACTGGGAACACCTTCATCTCAGTTTATGGTGAGACTGCAACCCACAGTACGTAATTATGTAGAAAACAGGCCCCGTTATCCAGGATTTACATTTGACAAGTTATTCCCGGATTTGTTATTTCCTTCAGACAGTAATGAACATAACAGACTGAAAGCTAGCCAAGCTAGAGATTTATTATCAAGGATGTTAGTCATTGATCCAGAAAGAAGAATATCTGTAGATGATGCTTTACTCCATCCTTATATTAATGTTTGGTATGATGAAGGAGAAGTAAATGCTGTAAGTATTTAAACTTTATAAATTCTAACATATTGTTTTATATATACATATTACAATGTCATGAAGTAGATGAAAAGTTAGACACTGTAGCACATGGTAATATAAAGTACATAGGGAATTAATCATTACTAGAGCGGGAACATCACTATAACTACACACTTTGTATTTAACTTAAAAATACTCTAAGTCTGGAGTATGCATTGCCTAATCGAGTAGCATCCCTCCAGCTGCTTACACCATCACAACGTGTTTATTGCATCTGTATACCTGCAAAACCTCATTAGTACAAAAATTAAAATTTTACAGAAGACATGAAAAACTCCACCGCAATATTGATTCTGCTTAGTCATCATACATATTTTGTATTACTAAAATGATATTTAAAATTAATGCCCTGACAATTATTTAATTAATATAAAATATTTAAGCCTTGTGAATTACGAAAATTTTAGAATCTAGTTCCGGATTTAAATTATTTCAAATGTCACTAAATTGCAGACAAATGATCTGACAGCCACATATTCTGCATAAATATGGCGGAGCTTCTGACGTTATCAGAAACATCAAAACCTTATTTTCCCACAATTCATACATACAAAGTTTTGCAGGTATACTGTCAATATGCAAAATGTTGATATTTACGAGAAAGTTTGTGCGGACTACTACCATACCATTTATTTCGAATAGACGTAGTAGAAGCTTTCATTAATTCACTTTTAAACCTGAAGGTGCTATGAATAGTTCCAAATATTTAACCACTTATGATTATCCATAGTGACCTGTTTAATAGACCTCATAGGCAATATTCATAGATTTAAAAATATGAATTTCATATCAATTTTGAATTATTTATAGCCTGCTCCTGGTCCATACGATCATAGTGTAGATGAAAGAGAACACACTGTGGAGCAATGGAAAGAATTAATTTATCAAGAAGTTATGGAATATGAAAGCTCCCATAACACAAGGCCGTCATCCTCTTCACAACCCAGCCCTGCTTCTGGATCTGAACCGAACGGTACAGATTCATTGCGGTAGACCAGGTGCGTAATAACATTTCTACATTCTTAAATTTGAATATAATAAATTTAAATTTTTTAGGGTCTGATTGCACAATCATATTTTAACTTTACACCTAGTCTAAAAAAGAATTATGAATGCAAGAGAGTGAACCATTTTAGTTAAACCAAATGAAGCCATAGGACTATGTTGTGTTTTAGTTAAGTGAAGATAAAAAAGGATAATCAACTAAAATGAAGAAAATATGTACACGGGTCCCTTTTTTAATGAACCGATATAAACATTCTTAATCCATATGTGTGATAAAAATGTTAAAAGAAACCATAATTTTACTACGAACTGTATTTTATATTCTTTAAGGCACTGAACAATAAGACGATTTTAATTATTTTGCGTTACACGTACACACAATGGGCATATATTTAATTATAAATACAATCTTAAAACTAAAATACAGTTTCCAAACACATATTAATTAACGCAATAGCAGAAATTATTATATCATTTAATTTTTTATAGCGCATAATCAGAAGCAATATTTTTTAAGAGAGAACGGGGAAGATGTAAATGATTTTGCAGTGCAATTTATTGCCCTAATAAAGGGATTAATATTATATAGAGCGAAGTTACCTTTAGGCTTTATGATGCACAGCCATATCTTTTCAAAGTTGTGCACTGGTGAAGAACTTCTGCACAAATTAAATTTATGACTGTGCATGCATTTTCATACCTTAAAGGAAACTCGGATGTAGTGACAGCTTTATTTCATGAATTTGATTTATATATTTAGCTGCGAAATCACCGCGCTCACTTATCTTTAATAGTACAAAGATCTGTACACTTTATTTTGATTTTAATTTTTCAAAGGACAAAAAAAATAAGTACGATCATTTCTAGTGTTATAGAACTAAAGGAATAATCTTAGATTAGAAAATATAATCATAAATATAATGATATAGAGGGTAGCATAATGTGTCACATGCATACGCCGCTTAAATGCAATTTGTCGGATAATATTTTGTATTTAATGAAGTATGCATTAAGCGGCATATGATTTGTGTACATAAAAAATATGAATAAACCAGTTACAATAAGTTTATGTCATTATGATCCGATCCAGAAATTAATAAAAAAAAAATGTAAAAAGGTGACACTTTAGTGAATTGTAGTGAGAGAATAATAATTCCTCAACTTCTATTTCATAAAGTTCTTATGTTTGTGTTTATTTAAAAAATATTTCTTATTAGGTGAGTTAAAAAAAAACAAATAGACTATTCGCGCTATAATTTTTGTGATTTTCTAACTATAAGCCATTTTTATTAAGTAAACTAAATGTTTGTGTATTAAAAAAGGACTTGATAGAAAATAAAAATAACATAGAAGATAAGCATTTAAAGTTTCTTTCAGTTGAAAGTCCTTTTATTTTATTTATTTTTTTAATTTTGTTTTTATTTTATATGAGCTGCTATTTCTACAATTTTTGTATGTATATAATTCATGATAAATTATTTGCAATTTATTACTTCATATTATTTGTTTTATATAGTTAGTTTTTGTTTTAATATAGATTTTTAACTAGGGAATTTTTTCGCAACATTAATTCCCTTAATTTTATAATCAATGTTCTGACTGAATTTAGTCATTTGTAGTTAACGCTTGTATTGTTCTTGCTTTGTAAATAAAACAAAGTAATGGGGATTTTATTAATATTTTACAAACATTACACTTTATTTTCAATTTTAATTTTTTGAGATTTCTTTTCTCTTATATGCCTTAAAGCACATTAAGGTATAGATGGCCATTTACACTTTGGACCTGTGATCCGTTTTGTCCCATATATATATATAATTATTATTATTACAGAGGAAGGTAAGTATTATAATTAATAAAATATAAAATGTATGTTGTTTATATCAGCTTTTGAATTATTGAAATCGTATCAAAATTAAAACGGAGGTGCTCAACATTTTTCATAAAAAAACTGTAGATATATAAGTAGTAACGATAATTTTTCATGATTTTTGATTTCATTATTTCATGCAGTTTTTATGCAGATAAATTCAAATAGTCTTCTATCCATTAGATAATGCGAAAAGAGTCCCTACATTTTTCAACAGAGTTCCTCCTCTTGATTCATTATATAAATAGTAACATACATGTATAATATACAACAGTTTGTTTATGCACAATTTAAATGTTTGCTGACTGAACTTTATACATAAAGTTCTTATGGTCATTTGATTATAGCAATGCCAAACCAATTATAATTATTTTGCATTTGCTGTTTTAAGTGAAATCATTTAACATGAACTCCTGACCGTAATTTATGTTTGAATTTAATACACATATTTTTAAATAACGAATCGAAAAATTAAAGGACAAAGTATTTCAATTTTCAATTATTTCAACACTCAGGGTATCTCCCATCTAAAGATCCAATTGGAAAATAGAATAAAGCATTGGTGAGTAATAGATGATAATGCTATAACAAATTTTGAAGAAAGGCAACGCAATAGCGAAGAATCAAGAAAGGGAGAAAAGTAAGACTGGTAACTTATACCAGCCCATTGTATCCTGTTTTAGACGACTTTAAGGTTTTAGCAACTGTACTACCTATAAGTTAAAACCTAGCATAAAAAAACATATAAGAAAGTAGTTTGAATTCTTAGTACAATTTACTTTTACCAATACAAAAAATAATAATTAACTAATAGCCAAATAAACAAATTAATTATATCCTTAAAGGAGAAATACATTTCTACAATAAAAGGAATAATTATTTTAATTATCTGATAGTTCTGTAAGAAAGCAATTTGCGTCCTTGCGATCATCAGTTACTTCTTCGATATAAGTTATGCTTGATGAACTTGAAAACGGCAGATTAGGTTAGGTTTTATTAGAGATATTAAATTAAATTGTCTGGATAGAAGAAAAATACAGTTTCTATTAGCTGAAGAAAACAACTTTATTCAATAGAAGAAAAAAAAATACAAATAGCTCTTTCTTTGAGCAGTAAATATTGCCTTAGTATATAAGATTGCTTTTATTGTTTATGTGTGTGTCCATCCGTCCGTAGCCCCTACAGCCAAACTATTAGCCACTGTACCACTTATAAATTCTAGATGAAACCAGTTAATTTTTACGAACATTTAGGGAATAATTTAATTGGTTAAAATTTCAAAAATGCAGTTACTTGTACTAGTCCCATTCACAGACATTCTAATCGAAATCTTATATGTTAAGATTGTTTCACATCATGCAATTATTTATGCTTAAACAGTAGAAGCATTTGAGATGTGGAGTTATGTGTCTCCTAAAGATTAGTTGGGTGCAAAGAGTCACAAACCTCACTGCTTTACAAGAAAAGCATAAGAAGCTCGAGATTATAAACACAATAAAACAACGAAGACTTGAGTATCTGGGCCATATAATGAGACACCCAGAAAATAATGGCCAGCTTCACCTAATAATATAGGGAAAAATCGTGGGAAGAAACGTTGGGCGACACAGGAAAGCTAAAAAACCTTCGTCAGTGATATAGCAAATCTACATCACAGTTATTCCAGCGCTGCAATAAACAGAGTCAACGATCGAGTTCGGTGATGACAAGTCAAGAAGTAAAAGGTTTATAGTTTATCAAAAATTGTAAAATATCCCTTTTTTTTTAATTGACCAAATTGTGGACGCAAACTCTGGCCCATTTAATTATTTTTGATACAGTTTGGTGCGTTTTGAAGAACAATTGAAAAGTTAAAATGCTAGGTAAACCAAAACTCATTTGTGCAAAATTTGAAATTTTTACAGAATTTTCAAGGTAGGTCTACTTTCGCAAAAAATGTAATGTTCTCGGCGATGTGCAGGCATACCTCTTTCTAAAAACAAAAAGGTTTCGGCTTTTTGAAATATTATTTTTACCTATTAATAACAGGGATAGGATAGATGTAGTAAAAAATTAAATATAAAACTTGTTCTGATATTTCTTTATTTACAAACAATATACAACAAAAATTTTTTTTTCTCAGATGAACTTCATTAGCTCAATGAATACTATTTTTTTTTTTTTAATTGAAATAATTATAAATATAAGACTAAAGTTTGAAATGACTGACAATAAATGAAATCTATTTCAATTTTTTTTAAATTTATTTGCTACGACGAGCTTTTTTTATTAACTGCATTTTGCAAGTTCTCTACATTTAATCGATTCTTTTTTTTTCTTTTTCTTGCAACTTACGGAAGAGACAAGCTGTTGTACAATTTCTTGTGTGAATTCTTTTTTACAGTTGACAGTATCATATAGATGTTTTTTCATTAACTCTTCATTTAGCAGAGCCTTCTTATGGCTTTTTCAGCAGTCATCAATTGATCCTCCAAAACTTTCAAAATCTTTATTTCTTAGTTTATATCTTCCAAAAATTCTCTATCCTTTTCTCTCCTAATGGTAATAGTACATTGCCAATAAAAAATATCAACTTGATCTTTAAATATTTTTTTAAGACTGTTATTAAACAAATTTCGGTCAAAAAGTGAGAAAAAAATTATTTTGATTGTTGTTTTAGGTTTTTATGGAGCCATACTCTATACCAAACACATTATCTTAACATCCCTTAAGACATAAAAAAAACTTAGGCCGGATTGGAGAACCTCAGGCATCATAAATTTTAAAAAAGTATTGAATTTATGACAACGAAATAAATATAAAATGAATAGTTAGACAAGGGTGTGTACTCTCGGGCATTAGCTAACGAAACAAAAACCGAGTCACAAGAGGATTTACAGACTGCTGGACAAGTTTGTGAAAATCAGCAAGGAAAATGAACATTGAACATTAAAAAAAAAAAGAAATTCATGGCTATTAAAAAATCACAACAAGGAGACAACCTATTCATATAAATGAATCTGTAGAGAAATCACGTATGTACAGATACTTAGGAACAATCATTAAAGAGTACAATGAGTATTCGGAAGAAACTAGGCCAGAGTGATGTTTAACAACATGAGATACATGTTATGCAGCAACAATATCAGTATAAGTCTTAAAATTAAAATTCTGAGGTGCTACATATTTCCAGTTCTGTTGTATGGAAATAAGCCTGGACACTGAAACAAAATATCATAAAACATCTCAAGATTTTTGAAATGTGGACTTACAGAAGAATTCTGAAAATCAGTTGGGTGAACAGGGTAACCAATGGTGAAATATTAAGAAGAAAAAAATAAAATAAACAATAAAAATCAAGCAACTGCAATACCTCGGCTATATAATACGAGGCAATAAGTATAATTTTCTGCAAAACATCATACAAGGAAATATACAAGGCAAAAGACACATAAGAAGACGTATTTCATGGCTGCACAAATTAAGAGAATGGCACAAAAGCAGTTCAGTAGAATTATTCAAAATCAAGGGTGAAAATAGTCATAATGATTGCACACAAAGAAGAATTGGATTTATCCTTAAATATATTAAATTAAATATGTGGTGTAATAGGCATAAAATGGAAATATAAATACTGACCATTGAACAAAAACAAAACTTCATGAAATGTAACTTCTTTTACACAACAAAGCATAGCTTTCCTTTCTTATGAAATATAGAAGTTTGTTTTCCGCCAACAAGCAGGTGTGCGATTTTTTAACTCTCATAAACTGTGTTTTCTACTTTGGTGTCAAAATAAATTTTTTTCGACAAATGAGGTGCTGAACTAATAATTTTAGTTTCAATACAGAGGCCAGGAATCAATTAATTTTCAAAGTATTTTGCAATTTTTTGTATTTTTAGTATATTAAGATGGTTTTCATTAATTGTTAATTAGAGATATTGTGAAAATTAATTTGAAATCGTTCTACCAATTCTGACAAAAATCGCTTAATTTTTAGAATTTTAAAAATGGCAATCCAATGTAGAAAATATTGTAAAAAGAATGCTTTAGTATATTGTTAAACATTTGAAATATGTAAAAGCAGGCTTGTCTTGAATTTCATGTGTACAATACATTATCAAAGTGTATAAGTTAAGTAAATATAAAATTATACATAACTGTTAAAAATAAAACAACATTTTCTAAATTACTATGTACAATTGGTTTACATCTTCAAACAAAACGTTTATAAATCTTTCCAAACAACAGATTAAAGAATTTTCAATTAAATATCAATTTAAATGTCAGTCTTTCCAGTTTGTTGCTTTAATTTCGCTTCAAATTTTTCAAAATGTGAATTTACTTGTTGCTCAACTTCATCTGTAACTTGCTCAACACCTAAAACTTCTGGAATATAAAACTGAAACATGTTTTGTACTCCATTTTTTAAAGTAACCACAGAACTGGGACAATTTGAACATGAGCCTTGCATTTTCAATTTAACTATTCCATCTTCAAATCCCATGTATATAATGTCACCTGAAATTGTTAAATATTAATTATTAATTAAATGAAAACATATTTTTAAGAAACAACCTCCATCTTCTTGTACAGTAGGTCGGATTCTTGTATCTAGTAATTCTTTAATCATTTGCACTACTTCACTATCATCTTCATTGATTTCTAAAAATATAAAATAAAAACATTAAATATGGAAGACTTTGTTGGATAATTTTTTACGTGTGTCTGAATTAGGAATTCCTTCTTTTAGTATTGGAAGTCCACTTGCAAAAAAGTCCATAATTGTAGCAAAGATTTCAGGTTTTAATAATTTCCATTCTACATCATCATCTGCTTTAGTAACAGTAATGAAATCAGATCCCAGAAAAACCCCTTTAACTCCATCAATACGGAATAGTAATTTTCCAAGTGGAGAAACCTGTGCCGATTGCCCATTAGGAAAATCCATAGTATGTCCAGGATCCAAAACTTTAACTCCTGGCAAAAATTTAAGGCTATTTGGATTTGGAGTTTCTTGAGTTTGTACAAACATATTTAAAGTATTCCCAGTCATAAAATTTCGAGTAGTAAGTGAAGGAATTAACTTTGAAATGCTGAAATTAGTATATACAAAAAAAAAATTGTGTTACAGGTTGTTGAAATGATTAAAATATATACATTTAAAAAAGCCTTTTTTTTAGAAATTCTGTTATGGTGATTTTTCCCATTACAGATCAAATTTTATAATGCAATTAGTAAAGGAAAGCATTTTGCAGTTTTCATTTTTGTTTCCTATATATTGAAGAATCATTTAAAAAAAATAAAAACAGGGGTATCTCTCACTTTGAATTAAATGGCCTTTCCGGGAACCGTGTCCTGCAAGCACTTTCGGAAAGAGAAGTTTTCTTGTACAGAACTGTAGTATACCTTTATATATATTGTTCATAGATTATCTGAACAACTATTATGAACCGACATGTTAACTTCTCAAATGTAAAATATTGCAAAAGAAAATTGAAAAATTGAATTTTTAAGAAGAATTTGCAACACTGATAAAAATAGCTAACATTTTATCAGGTAATTTTGACTCTGTTCACTTGCGCTAAGCAATGTTGTAAGTTTAAAATATGCTCCTATTTAGCTGTTTAATGGTGCATATAATCTCAAATCTACTTATGATTAACACTTGTATACCGTCACCAGTCATTACCAAATTTTTTTACACAGCCACAATCCAGAATTTGGCATTATTTTTTTTTGTGTTTTCACTTGCAGGCAGTGTTAGGCAAATTCACTCAGTAGTCATGTGACATAACTAATCAATAGAGTA
The DNA here is from genome assembly GCA_027574865.2 of Coproporus ventriculus. Taxonomy (NCBI): domain Eukaryota; kingdom Metazoa; phylum Arthropoda; class Insecta; order Coleoptera; family Staphylinidae; genus Coproporus; species Coproporus ventriculus. The sequence goes on along the minus strand of JAODAH020000529.1, from coordinate 18,502 downwards.
AAATTTTCTCTGAATATTATTATATAGCAAGAGTGCTAAGTACATTTCTTTACTCAATTATTGAGTATGCATGCAATGTATTCATCCACAAAATTTATACTCAAGAATACAATTTTCCTAAACATTGCTAGTATTTTTAACATTTTTTTACAAGGGTATCTCAAATTTTTCTCTAGTACTGTTTGCTTTTAAATATCTAATATTTTATTTTTGAACAGGTTTTTAAATAAACATACAAAGGCAGTAGAAGATTTCTTTATCTTCTAAAATGTTTTAAATAGCATGTGCCAAGTTTCTTATTTTTTAACATTTTTGATGCATAAAATAATGTTGCATACTGTAGCGAACCTATAGGCAACCAAACATACACCTAGTACGAAGCACGGAAACATTCTCGAATAGAAAAGAAATTTCTAGGCTGATAAAATTCTAGGAAAGTATACATCATGGCAAATTTCCAGGGAGATATAAATAGGAGGAAGAACAGAAAAAGCACAAGTGCTGAGTAGTTTTTGTCAAGAAGGGTGCGCATAATATAAATCTCTGTAAGAAATAAATTCTGTTGCTTGGTCAAAATAAATTGTAAAAAGTACGTATTATATTTTAGTTGTAAAGTTCTAGTTTACAAGTTTTACTTTAAACTAAATTGACAATTATTCACACCCAGTGTCGAACCCCGGAAACATTACAATACTTAAATTGTTTTTAAATCCATCTTAATCTCACATCACCAACTGGTCTATATTGTACCCCAACAAAACACTTTTGATTTTTTTTTTTAATTTCTACAGTACCTACTCTCTATAATTACAATATTCAATAAAGTAAAAAATAATACCCGAGTTGATTACTATTGGAGTTAATGCTTATAACTTTTGGATATCAAAACCCCAATTACAAGAAAAACCTAAACAAAGAAAGTTTCTGTCAAATCTTGGAAGAGAAAACTTAAAGAGTAGAGTGCAGATGCGTTCAATGTTGAAGTAACTGTAAAAAAGCAAATAAGTTTCATTTTCTCCAATTACTACAGACATTTAGCTTTATTAGAAAAACCAGTCAAAAGTGTGTAAATTGTCATCAGCTACTCTATATGCAACATTCCGCAAAGAAAACAGTGTGGTGCCATAGTAAAGATACTTAAATATGCAAATAATTATAGTTAAATAGTAATTGAATTATTCTAGGCTAGCATTTTTTGTAATCTTATAAAATAGAAATGTTTCTGCTTTATATTTTATTTTTGTATTTTGCGGTTCTATTAAACACTAGCCGAAGCGGTCTTTAAAGCTAGAATTACAAAGTTAAAGCTTATATTGAATCCTTTAAAAATGTTGGAGTAACTGACCTTTGGACAAAATAATATTTTCGTGAAAGTACAATTGCAAACGAGTTTAGTTAAGTCGTAGAAACATTATCTTCATTGAAATTTACTTTGAAAGATGTCAATTAAAATATTTGAACAGTTTTAGAATATAAATCTGATGGAAACTAGTTCGCATTATAAAAAATATTATTTATGCTTAAAAAGAAACGCAATAATTCAAATAAAAAAACTAACTTACTTCTTTGTAAATTCATTATTTGAAATTGGAGATTTTAAGGCAGATCTGCCTAATATCCAAGCAATTCGAAACATTTTCACTCACTTTCAAAACAAGGATTTTGAGGTTATGTCAAAACAAAATCAGTAATACCAACTTCAGTTTAATAAAAACTTTACACTGTTTATAATGGTTCTTAGAAAACAAACATGTTTTTAATTTTTAGAATACAATCCAAATAGTTTCTCATAGTTCAGGAGATGATATTTACACTTTACAATTAAATTATTGTCCTTTTCTTAACTTTTCCGCAGCTGAAAACTCAGTCATTGGTTTCCCACTAATTCCGCACGTACCAATCCCAACACGTCCATTCACTGAATCCGGAGATGCAAAAATACTTTTGCTTTTCACACCACCTTTTTTATTTTTTGTAGCTTTATTATTAAATGCGAGCCATTTGTTTTTTTCCGATTCTCGTTCTTCCTCTAATTCTTTAAACCTCGCTAATTTCTTTTGTTTCTTCTTTTTGAGATATTCCTTATTATTCATTTTCGCACGTTTCAACTTTTCAGCTTCTGTGAGTTGTCTCTTTTCCCCTGTGAATTCTTTTAATTCTGATAAAGTAGTAACACCCCTGTTTTTATAAGCTTCAAAAGTAACATTTACCTGTCCGTCTGGGTTAATCGAGTTAATTCGTGCTTCATAATATTGATTATTGTCACTCCATTTTGCCATACATACATCACCAACACGCCAGAGTTTTTTCTTTTTGTTTTTAGCAACAAATTCTTCAACGGCTAGTAGGGATTTTGTAATTTCATCGTCTTCTGTAGGTTGATGTATCGGTAATTCTGTGTATTCTGGTTGATTTGCAGCTTCCTCCGCTTTTGATTTTAAGTCCAATGTTAAATCAATTACTTCTTCCAAATCAATTTTTAACTTTTGTAATTCCTTGTTCTCTGGATCTGTCAGCAGGGCTGCTTCTACTTGTTGCAGCTGCAGCTTGTAGTTTTGTAAATCATCAGCCATAATTGTATTAGTTCCCTAATATTACAAATAATTATGTTTAAATATTACCTCAAAGGAACCCTCCTTAGCAATATTTTTATATTATTGAATTTCTCCAAATTACTGTTTACAAAATGGCGTACGTCTATGGTTGACAAAGAATCATATACTACGTACTGGAACGGAGATACTATGCCGAAAAGTGAGGCAAATTTTTTTTAAACTAGTCAACCGCTGTGGTAATCTAGTATTAAAATACACTTAAATTATACCCACGTTAAGTGCGCCCGAGTGGCTGAATTTTTGGTTGCAATTGAGATTTACCCCTGACACACTTCGCGCATAGCGATGTCCGTTCCAGTATATTTTCAACTTCGATGGTTAATATCAAGCAGTTTTGCCAAAATAATTTTTCTATTGCTCAATAAACTTGTACCTAAAATTCTCTAGATTCAATAAGCAACTCTATTAACCAAATTGTATTGTTGTTGCATAACACGAAAATGAAATCTAAATTAAGGAACAAATTTTTAAATAATAGGGATAATTTAGAACAATTTTAGGTAATCCTGCAGTTTATCCCATCCAAATAGGCAACCAAGTTAACAAGCACTAATAATTAAATTAATTTTTGAAATATTTTTTATGAAGCAATAATATGTACTGACATATTATTAACTTAAAAGTGAAAACTTAAAAAAAATTATAAAAAATCTAATTTTCAGCAATTTAAGTTTGTTAGAACATTTTCAAAAGTTTTATTTAGAACATAGAAATGTTTCGAAATAATTAGCATTTTGATTTAAAATCATAATATTTCTTTAAAAAAAAAATATGGAGAAATAATAATTTCCATAAAATAAATATAAACTCAAGCGTTTCCGTAAGTTTACCGGATTGCCAATTTGGATGGGATAAACAATTTTATTATTTCGACATTTGAAATACATTGTGATCGCGCTCCTCCCACTCTACCCTCCATAACATTAGAGTAGCAAAATAAAGTTTTTTTTAAATTTTTAAATGTAAGTTTCCAACATGGGAAAAAATAATTTTATTATCAATCTAAGTTTCATATGTTGAAGTATAATTGAATCGGCCAAATGCAAACCCTGCTAAGTCATAAGAAAATAAAAAATGAGTTAATGGTACCACTGGATTCAGTTTTTCAGTTGCTATACGTCTAAACTAAAATCAAGGAAGAAAACCTGTTAAATCTCTTTGAAAAACTAAAAATAAAATCATGAGTGGCTGCAAAACCTGCTAAGTTTATAAGATGTAGGATGCAAAACCTGCTAAGTGTAAAACGGATTCAAAACTTGACAAATGCTAATGCACCAACATGGCCACCTCAGAAGTTCAAATACAAAACCTGATAAGTATGTATTATACTATCGTCGTATTTTTGCTGTTTTAAAATAAAATTAGTGTAGTAGCAATTCCAAATGAATTTGATATTATTAAGATGTTTTCCACAGTGATAAATTTTGGAGATGCCGAGGGATGCCTTGTTTATGACTGGAAGAAAATTTCTGAAGATTAATTGAAAAGTACAGGCACCTGGCATTTTCAGTTCCAAAAGCAAAAAAATTGATTATCACAAAAACAACAAATAAAAAATTAGCTGGTTCAGGGTGAACTTATTTTAATTTTAATTGCAGTTTACCAAAAAACCTATTAAAAAAAGGAAAAGCATTAGAGATGGGACTTTTCCAACCGCTATTGGGAAACAGTGGCAAGTAAACTACAGTATCAATTTATAAAGAGGTATTTTAACAACAAGAACGTCTTCAGAACAACAACGCTTTAATTCCCCAGGAAGAGGACTTAGATCTAATGAACAAAGAAGAGGATGAACCAAATTAATTAAAATAAATTAGGCATAGAAAAAGAGCAAAATAATTTTAAAGAAATTCTTAGATTATACAGAGATAAAAAGTAAGTTGGGATAGTTTTTAGACGAATTAAAAAAAAAATTGCAACTTTGCATCCTTCACCGTTTCGTTCTAGTAGTTTTTCGCCCTTTGCCAAAATTTGCTTAACATTGACTTAGCAGGGTTTGCATCTGGCCGACTCAATTCATAGTCATTATCTCACCCAATCAAATATATTTAATTTGATGAGTAGAAATATGGAAAAATAATATACAATTTACCTACTTGGGCAATTTTTATACAAGAAATTCCAATTTTCAATCTAGAAATAGATATTCTAATCCAATCTTTATCAAAACGGTTTTATACATGAAATTCGAAAAAATATTGCATTGTCAGGTATTTGATGCTTTCAAAACGTTCTATATATTCTTATTTTGAAGTAAAATATTATTATCTGTTAGATTTTCCTATACCTAATCGTAGGACAACAGCCAGAAGGTTCTCCGAGCAGACCTTGAAAGTTATCAACAAAATAAGTCTCAAAAACAATTTGTTAAGATATGAAATACCCTTGGATCGGTGATTTTCAAATTTTTGTAGTCAACAAGAGAGTTAAGGGGAATCTTGTAACTAACCCGGAAATCTAAATTTTTAGACCCAATAAACAATATTGATGGGTTAATTTCAAAATTTATCATCAAGGGCATTTCATATCTTAGCCGACGATACTCTTTTTAGAAATAAACAAATTGTTGTTCGCGTTTATTTTATTGATAATTTTTGAAGGTCTTTAGGCTTCTGTGTTACCACTGGTGAGTTGAAAAGGGCCAATTATGTGATTGCACGAGCTGAATTTTCAACATGAATGAAGTTCGGAACAGTCTCAATTTTCTTTCCTTACAGGAAAGTTTTTAAAATTTAAAAAACTTTTTATTTTGAGCTACTCTAATACACATTTATCCCTATACAACGCAAGTAATTTTCTTGCCCTACTGACTATTGTAAATTTGAGAAAACAAGAGTTACATGGAGTTGTTGGATTGATGACGATTCATATTTATTTAATTTTTAATTCTTACAACCAATACAAAAACTTTCTAGCATGTAACAATGAGAATAGGTTAGAATAAAGAAAGCAGACACCTTAATCAAGCGCTCTAAAATTCTAAACACGTTTTCCATGTTAGGATGTCTTACAGTTAACGCTTTTATTTTATATTTGGGATAAAACTGCAGTATAGGTCCAGGGGATATGGTGATACGTCAAAAATGATGACATGACAAATATTTAAAGTATTTTACAAAAATATTTATTATATATTTGGAGAAATCACTACAATTTAGTTTTTAAAAAGTGTAACATGTTTAGAAGGCAAGACACTGCCGAAAAAGTTCTTAACTAAATTGTAGTGATTTCTCCAAATATATAATAAATATTTTCCTAAAATATTTTGAATATATCATCTTTACAAAAATTAAAATTAACCACTACAACGTAGAGGCTTCCACAATTAATTTATTAAAAATAACCTAAAAAGTCGGTCATAATGCCGGAACCTATGCTGCAGTTGAGGTAATTTTTTGGTTTTATTTTTAAATATCTTTTTTTTTTACTTACTTCAAAATCTTCCATTATACTTTCAAGTCTTTCCATTTCTGCTTTCTTGGTTATAGTTTTCTTGGATAAATTGTTCTTGAAATAGGTCAGTCAAACTGCTTTTTGTTACAATTTTTTTCTATTGAAATTGACGGACAATATGCGGTTGCTAGGTTTTATAAACAAGCGCCTACTCATAGATTTTGTGATACATTACTACAAAAAGGTATTACAATAGTCTAGTCAAATGGTGTTCAAAAAGGACAAATAGGGGAAAGTTTTGGTGTAGTTTTGATATTTTGGTTCTTTATATTTTTTGGACCGCTGAATACGAATTTCAGGTTTGCCAACAAGAATTTTGCCTGGAAACCCGTTTTTAAGGAAAAAAAACAGGCAAAATAACGGTTTTTTCATTTATCTCAATATAACTTGAAAACTATCAATTTTTCGTAAACTTTGGTTATGTATGAAATTGAAAAGGATAAGATTTCCTATATTTTATGTCCCATATATTTTTTGTATAATCAACGGTTTAATCGCGCCGAAAAACGAAAATTTGCAAATTTGTTTTTATCTTTTTCTGACTTTATTTGAAGAGATATTTTGAAACAGATTTCAGTTTTTTATTGCCGTTTTTCTACGTAATAGTGTCCTCAAATTTACAATCCGACGTTTCGCCCTTGGGCCACCATCATCAACTTTTTGGGTTTTCCCGGTTATCTCCGAAAGTAGTCGGAATTTTTTGAATTTCCGGATCGCATTATATTGAGTATTTAATTACGCAACTTTGCCTCAATTTAAACGTTACTGCATCTTTTCCGGTTTCCGAGATCTCCATGCTTATGGTTGGATTTTCGAGATTCAACCGTGTGTTTTTAAATTTTACAAGTATTTGATTCTGAAAAGAACCTATTGTTGTATCCAACGTACGTTTCGACAAGATGACACTTGTCCTCGTCAGGAGTTTCGTCATGAACAGTTCATAACGAAACAAATATATCTGAATATTTCTAAAAAATAGGTTTTGAGAGCGAGCGTGCACTTAATCGTCATGAAAAAATTTAAAACTATCATGCGTCGCAATTTTTGGATGGTATCTATCAATTTAGGGGGTGGAATCGAGAATCTCAAATAAAAAATTTCCCTAACATTAATCGATCATTTAAACCTGGATGAGCCAAACAATGCATTTTCTTATGTTTTTGTCCATTTTAAATTATTGTAGCGAACTATAAGCAAATAAACATACACCTAACACACCTAATACGAAATGCGAAAACTCTCGAATGTAGGAGAAATTACTATGTGAGAATTTTCTAGATTATTAGAATTCTAGGAAACGATGAGTCACGCGAAATTTCTAGATGCCTTCCAAGGAGATATAAGTAGGAAGAAGCACCAGCACTGGGCAGTTTGTTGGTGAGTTAGTTCCTGTTAAGAAGAGTGCACGTAAGAAATAAATATCCGTGCTTCGATAAATCGTGCGTGATATAAATATTCGAAATAAATATTGTTCGATATAAATTGTAAACTATTATCGCTCGGTTAATTTAGTGTTATTTTAGTATTAATTTAGTGAGTTATTTTAGTGTAATATTTTAGTTGTAATTATAACATTCTACGTTAGAATAAAGTTTTAGTTTTTAAATAAATTGAAAATTATTTACATCCAGTGTCGAACCCCGGAAACGTTACATTATTATAATAGCGCACACCACAGCAAAATTGTCGAAGTCAAATTTTTAAACAAACTTAAAAAATTTCCAAGTCACAATCTACCGTTATTCGCTATGTGTTAATTCTCGATTTTTCAAAATTTATTCAATTTTGCTTCGAGTTTAGTACCGCCAACACCTAAAATATTAAATGGCTACATAGCCTATGTGTATGTGCCGCGGCAATGTTTGGAAAACGAAATAATTAATTTTGTAAATGATAATTTTTAAGTGGTACATTTTTACCAATTTCATTTTAAAAGCAAAATGGACATAAAACGTAATTATATTGGCAGTAGGTTGATAATTGGCAGAAGTTCTTTATATGAAAATTGGACATAAACTCGAACGAAAATCACATGGTCAAAAAAAGTATAAAATAATTCAACGTTTAAGCATTACCTATGTTGATCGATTTCGATGATGTAGATCAGTGATTCCCAAAGTGAGCGATACCACTACCCTGAGGCGATGAAACGATTCAGGGAGGTAATAGTAGCCTCGGGTACATTTAAACTATAAGGCTTAAAGAATGTAGCTGGGTTTTTTTCTGAAAAGGGAACGGTAGGCTAAATAAGTTTGGGAACTACTAATATAAACTATAATAGACTTGGTGTGTAAACCGATCTTTATAAGTATGTTTTCGATATCTCCAGAAAAGACATCAAAATGAATTTTTCCTTATAATAGGAATTTTGGAGAAGGGCATTCATTTGTTCGTCGTAACTTTCGAATTTATTCATTCCCGTTAGATTAGATTTGTTCTTGTCCATGGAAGTTAATAAAACTGAGTGAAAACAACGTTATTAAAACTTGAAATACCCCGGCTAGTCATTGGAATAATATTCAAGTATTCCACTACAGTGTACGAAAAACCATAAAAAATTAAAAATGCAGTTGACGTGAAATGGCTTAGCAAGTACTAACTTTCAACTATGTTCTCAAAAAATTTCAATCAAATCCAGATAGGTATTTTTGAGTTATGAATTAAAAAAAAAATCGTTTTCTTGGGGTTTTCTGCGTATGCGTCAGCAAATAATGCAAAATTTCACATCGATTATGTTGTTTCAAAAAATTTTATAATAAAAACATTCATTAAAAAAAGAAAGTTAAAAAAATCGCAGGCTCCAAATTAACATTTTATAATATGGAATGTCTATACCAAATTTGAGCCAAATAGAAGATCCACGACCGCTAAGTCTTTGGTATTGGAGTGGAATCTCTATCTTGACATTCCTTAAAATATTAAATAATCAAATGCAAATAAAAATCCAAAACCTTTTGCGTTTTATAATACTTTATTCAAAGTTATATCTTAATTTTAATAGAAATTTCATCACATTACATTTAATAATAATCTACCTACTGCCTATTGCCAATGTGATAAAAAAAGCAAATGTAAACAAATATATTTAAAGAAAACAAGATTCATATACGATTTGCATGGGTGAGTTATCAATTAATTCATTTGTTGGAATAAGTATAACAAATATTAATTTGATTTTATCTGATATATGCAAATATGTAACATTAAGTGATACTGCAAGTAAATATTGCTTAATATTTACAAGAGAATGCAATCGATGTAGCAACACGAACAATTATGTTTAAATAAAGGTAACAATAGGCATAAACACTGCACAACTAGAACTTACTTAATTATCTTGATTATATATTATGAAATTTTTAATATTTTTTTTACATATAAGTACAGCAGATGTTACTAATGACAAATAAAAAAAATCAGGAGTGGCTCCCACTCGAATTTTCGAATATACTTGAATAGTTAATGTCTTTTGTCGGTGTAATGTTGTGCACCTATTTATATGTATTTCTTTATTAATTTTATTAACTTTTTTAAATTTGGCTTTTTTATTTGTTTTAATACTTAGGCACTAAAATGATATTTTTTTATTGCGAGTATGGAGTTTATTAGAATAACCATGCGAGTAATAAAAAATCTATTTAGTGCTGAAGTATTATATTTTTCTCTGAAATCGCCAATTTATTAATTTCAACATATTTTCAGTGTATTTTCTAATTTAAATTATGGAACCAACTATAAACAAAATCGCCAGTAAAATAGCGTTTTAAAGCCGATTTCGAAATCGAAAGTAAAATCGCATTTTAATGTCGATTTCAAGCTGTTGATTTTTTTTCATTTCACTGACGATTTCAGAAGAAGATATTTTTTCTTTTTAGTTTCTTCTTGTTTTATCTTCTCCTCGTAATTGCAAAAGGGTAGTCAGTTTCAAAGGTTTTAATAGAATTTTTTGATTCATCTATATTTTTGGACTTTTGCTGTATTCCATGCCAAAACCATATAAGTTTAGGTGGCTTGTCACCGATTTCACATAAATTTGATAGGCGATTTCTGCAACAAAATATATACTTGTAATTCAAATTTGAAGTCATTATCTCAGAAACAGAAGTTTTGGCACGAATTTTAGTAAAATATTCCATTTTTTAAATTATTTATAATTATTATTAAAAAAATTGATTTTTGCTCGCTAAAAACTTTATTTTTGATGTGGAAATCATTTTAAAGACACTAATCAATGAGAAGTTTATCAAGGAATCTAATATCGCCAACATTTGTTTTTATAGACTACGGCTCATGCGCAGGAGATTGAAAAAAACGGTTTGTTTTTTCAAAAATTCGTAGCTCAAAAATACCTTCCTCGATTTTCGCCAAATTGTCACTGAGGATAGCCAAAAACCTATATTTTCAGATAGTGATATGTAAAATTTGAGTTTCTGAGATTTTTTATCGATTTCGAGGCAAAACTCTATTTCTTTCGTTTCTTTGCGCATGTGCTATAATGTACAAAAAGTTTGAGGTCAAATTCGAACAGAACAGAAAATATATTTTAACGATTTATTAAAAGTAAAATAACTTTGGAGGAAAAAATGAAAAAATTCATTAGGAATTTGTATATACTAATTCATAAATTAAAAAGAAAATCTTACAAAAAAAAATATCATTCTCAGTGAATTTTTTTCAATTTTTTCTTTCGAGTTATTTTACTTTTAATAAATTGTTAAAATATATTTTCTGTTAAAAAAATGTTCAAAGTGCATAAGAATAAAGTCTGATAGTAAATAGTCGACCGGAAATTTCCCGAGGAATTCGAAGTTGACCTCAAATTTTTTGTGCGTTGTTGAGCCTGAGCACAGAAGCGCAAGAATTATTGTCATTTTTGGCCTGAATTCGATAAAAAATCTCAGAAACCCAAATTCTACACGTCACTATCTGAAAATATAGGTTTTTGGCTATGTTTAGTGAAAATTTGACGAAAATCTAGGAAGGCGTTTTTAAACTACGAATTTTTGAAAAGAAAAACAGTTTATTCAATCTCCTGCGCATGCGTCGTAGTCTATAAGAAAAATGTTGACGACATTCGATTCCTTGTTAAATTTTTCATCGATTCCTTTAAAATTATTTCCATATCAGAAATAAAGTTTTTAGCGATCAAAAATCAATTTCTTTAATGATTTTAAAAAAATGGCCAATTTTACTAAAATGCGTGCCAAACTACAGTTTTTGAGATAATTTTAATTTGGTTTACAATCATATATTTTATGGTAGAAACCGCCTACAAATTTGAGCCAAATCTGTGATATGCCACCTAAAACTTGTGTGGTTTTTGCATGGAATGCGACTTCTTCTTCTAATACATACATGAAAATTAATTTAATATTTAGAAAAATTTTCAACAATCTAACAAATCTTTTTCTTTTGAATATCCATGTTTTTTAAAATATCTCATTTTTTTGGAATGTTTTTATGATTTCTAAGTGATATTTATTTTTCTTCAAATTGTGAATTGGATTTTTTAAAATTTTTTCTTTTTAATATTTCAAAATTCAGCTATTAGATTTTTGAATCTCCAATTTTCAATGTTTTGACTTTACAATTTTACATTTTTTTTTTAATTTCATTATTTCTTCTATTTTTTACCTTCTTAGTGTTTTTTTTTTCATTCATAACTTTCCTTTAAAAATAAACGAAAAAAATTTCCATTCGTTTCAATATTTCAATTATTGAGAGAAATAAAAAAAATAAAAATCGAAACAATAAATAATTTAAAAAATCGAAAATTTAAAGAATCAAAGAACATAAATCTTTTTGGGGCCCATATAAGGGCAGCCAAGGATCTAGATGATAATTTTATATATGGAATTTGCAAAATAAAGTTTACATGAACACATATGATTTCACCAGAAATATTATTACCAAAATATTTTAAATTATAAAATGTCTCTAGACTTATTCCACATTTATAAAAATTAATAATGTTTATAATAAATATGAAATACATCTTGCTATTTAATTGTTAATGTGATTATGTTAAGATATAACAAATAAAATTTTCAAAATGAATATTTAAAATTTCTTTATTATTTCGAGCACGTATTCAAATTCGTATTTTACTTAAAAGTAAACAGATAAGCGTATATTTACATATTTTAGGTGATCATTATAAATTGTTATACGTACATTATCCTAAATAACTAGATCAAAAATATGTGTATTTAAATAGTTTAAAAGTAATATACCTGAAATCACTTTCGACAGATTAAAAATTCATGTTGTCGATAAACAAATTAATTTCTTCTGAGAATACTAAAAATAGCGATGCATGAATAAAGAGGACGAACATTTGTATTGAAAACAAGCAAAATAAATTAATGCATATTTATATTTATTCATTATATGAAAATAAGTACAGTAGTACTCTTAATTTTTCACAGAAAAAAGATGAGCGGCACACAATGCTTATGATGAGATGATATTAACTTAAAATAATTTAGTTTATGGTATTAAATAAATAAATTATGTATTAACTGTGCGAAGGTTAGGAACCAGTGGTGCTTAAATTATGGCAGGGGTTTGAGGGTATTTTGGTCAATAAAAATCCGCGCCTAATTCTTTGGCGGTTTCACGTATCCACGGTATGTAACTTGATATTCTCGTGTATACTCCAGGGCGATCCTTTTTCGCGCAACCATCACCCCAAGATACAATTCCTGCTAATTTTAATTTTCCATTAATATCACACACTAATGGACCTCCAGAATCACCTCCACAAGCATCCACTCCGCCTTTTAATCTTCCAGCACATAACATGGTATCTAAAATAGGTTGTTGTCTTCCACCGTATATTCCATCTTTCCTACAGAGGTCCAGAGAAAGAAGTGGAACTGCTGCAGAGCGCAGCACAGGTGAAAGCCTTTCAGGATCAGATGGGTCCATTGCACCCCAACCAGATACTTCACACCAAGTTCCAGGTTGAGGAGATTCGTCAGGTAGACAAGCAGGCTGAACTACTATATTGAAACTTAATCCCGGCTCTTCTAATAAAAGTAAGGCGATGTCATTGCTATATGGGCCAAATTTTCGAAATTCCGGATGTTGTATTCCTTTTAGTACCCTAAGATTCTGTTCCAATGGGGTTCGTGGTCCATGAGTCCCTGTACTTGCAGATAGACCTTCTGTCCAACAATGCGCCGCAGTTAGTACCAACCTACTTGAGATGATAGTTCCTCCGCAATGATGATCTCCATTATTTTTAATATCGACTTGCCAAGGGATGGCTCCATACGGTGGTATTTCTCCCCCGATTATACGCGGTTCTCTTTGTGGAGTCCAGGTAACTAAACGCGTCCCACAAGTATTAACAACTGGAAACTTGGGGAACCCCCCGCTCCGATATAGGTAAGCGTTCGACGCGGATAACAATGTGAATAGAATTAACGGTGTCATTGTCGGATGTTGTTGTTATTTTGAAGGGTTTGAGATGCAGGTACAGTGCTTATATACAGCCGCCCACTACCGAATATTTGACCCGGAATCGTGCGAATGTCATCTTATCAGCCGCCCAGATTGATAAAGTTATGTCAACCCGTATGCGCGCATCGTTCCAGTTTTTATTATTTCTTTCTCACCTTGGCCCAATGCATTTCACTTTCTCAATATTGAAAGTGCTACAGCGAAAGTACGCATCTTTTTCAGGATACTCATCCTTATGTAATTCAATCACTTTCTTTCAGATTCCATTCGGCTTTTATTGTTATTACCTCCGCTTTTCCCGCGTCTTGGAAGATTACCCAAATTACTACTCATTACCATATCACGATTCGTAATTGTTTTGACATCGATACGATTCTTCTTATCTCACTGATTTATGACAGGGAACTTTTTCTATCCACATTTTTACTGCACTGATTATTAATTATTTAACTAAATTGCTTCTGCCCGCCATTCATTTAGTTCGAATTCATTAACATAATTAGAAATAAATAACAAACCGGGTTATGACTCGTTATTGCATCATTTGTTTGTTTTATTTTTCGTAGACTCGTTTACAATTCAGGTTATTAATTGCACTTTCCTACTACTCATATCTATTTTCAGAAGTTGGGAATGTCCAAGCATGTGATAGTGGTTCTTCATGAATGACATAAATTTCGTCTGTGCGTATTTTGTGAATCCCTTCTTTTCATTCATAATACATAATGTAAATGTGATCTCTTAATATTCCTAAACCTTTCTGTATTAGTTGAGATGCAATATGCAGTGTTCTAACTACAGAATTTAACAAATGCACTGTGACATTTATTTAATTTGAAATAATCTTGGAATATACTTCAATTTCCGACTTGCGACTTTTGAAACTTGTTTTTCTTCTGTATTAAAATACTAACGAAAAATGCCCGGTATTGTTCGGGTAAGTTTCAAAGTATAAAATGTCAGAATGTCAAAGTTAAATGAAAAATGTCAAATGTGAATATATGAAAAGTTTATAATATCAAATATCAATATTTCAAAATGTTAAATGAATATTAAGTAAAAAATAAATGTACAACGAAATAAAAATCTCTTACACAATATAAAATCTTTAATTCAATACAAAAATTTTAGAATTTTTTAATGTTTATATAATTTACTAGAATCATCCCTTAATGAAAGGATCTTCAGCGTGTGACAAGAAGTTGAATACTCAAGCTTGAAGCAGATCAATGCAGGAATTTCGCAAGGTAGCGTGCTAGGACCTATTCTGTACCTTTTTTATACGAGCGATCTACCCAAGACCGACGAAATGACAATAGCAACATTTATCGATGTTATTGCCATTTTTCCTACCGGTCTAACAGTGCAAGAAGCAAGCACGAAGCTCCAAACAGTCTGTTATAAGATTCAACAATGGACTCGAAAATGGAAAATTAAATTAAACAAATTAAAGTCAGTACATATGATCTTCACCTATCGAAACATTGATGAAGCCTCATCAGTTAACATAGGCGGTATAGCTATTCCATATGCTAATACCGTCAAATACTAAGAGCACGTAAAAAAGAACCGTGAAGAGCTCGATATAAGATTTGGTCAGTTGTATTGGATTCTGGGACGTCACTCCAGAATGACGATACAAAGTAAATAATTAATCTATAACCAGATTCTTAAATTAATCTGGACGTACAGTCCACAAATATGGGGATGCACGCGGGGGCAGCAATGTCAAAATAATACAGACATGGCAAAATAAGGTACTATGGAATATAGTTAATGCCCCGTGGTTCGTGAGTAATTTCGACCTGCACAGAAATTTAAGGATCCCCTTCGTAAAACAAGAGATCCAACGTCTATCTGCGAAGCACGAAGATCGCTTTCATAGCTATGCTAACACCGAGGTCTTACATCTCCTCGATAACGCTAACCTACACCAGCGACTAAAGAAGAAACAAGCCTTCGAGTTGGTGTAGTGAAATTAGTGTACTCAAAAGCAGAGCACAGTGAGCGACGAAACTATTTAGTAGTGCGTAGTAAACTTAAGGACGTCAAAGGACGAACATTAGTAGTTCTAAGTACACCGGAAACGAGAATTAAATTGATATTTGATCATCCAGTTTTAATTGTTACACACCTTGGCGGAATAAAAATATATAATTTATAATATTTCACAACGAAAGAAAGAGTGTAGTAGGAACAGCTGTATATAATATTTGTGAGATACAGAAATAAAAGTTCAAAAAAGTGAGATGTCAAAATAATGAAACGTTAAAAGTCAAAATCTCATATGTTTAATATAAATCAAATGTCAAAATGTTTAAATGACCTTTATAGAATTGAAGTTAAAGCTTAAAAATATTTCGTCTTTCATATTAGCGATTTTCTTTACTGATTTTTCGACATTTTAGATTATTTCGATTTCGACAAATTTTTGAACTTACGGTTAAAAAACGTTTAGAAAATTCAAGAAATTTGACTTTTAGTTAAAAAAAAACCATTTTTTTTACTTTGGTGTCAAAATAGAAATTTTTCGACACCCGAATTGATTCTGAACTAACAGTTTACAGTTTGTTATAAAACTTCCCGATTTCATTAAACTCAATTTTTGAAGGAAAAACTTAAATTCTATTTAAAAAAATTGGAAAAGTTTTAAAAAGTGTAAAATTTTTTTAAGAGAAAATGAAACGAGTAGTCTCAAAATATGTTTACCTTTAAAAACACATTTTTAGGATAGTTTCATCCACGTTACAACAAGAAAATATAGGTATTTGGGAAATGAATTAAAAAAAAAGAGTTTTTCTAATTTTCCGACTTTTTGCACGAAATTTTCAAAATCTCATGGCGGTATCGCATTATACGGAAAATTTCCGATCGATTCTATAACTTTGAAAATTTTTCTAGCTCATTTTTTGAATATTTTACGTTAAAATACAAAATTTCCTTTCTTCATCTAAAAATGACAATAATGTTAATAGATCTCCCGAACGTTAGAGAGCGAGTTAGGGGCTGAAATTTTGGGAATCATTATATTTTCTAATACCGAAAGCGTATGCAAAATTTGAGCGCTTCCATTGGAGTGACCTGTAATCGCTACTGATTTCATTCAGAATGCCTCGTAAACTAACGACGTGACGTCATAAAATATTAAATTGCTAATAGCTAGGTTAATTTTGAACATAAATATTGAGCTTAATAAAAATGACAATGATCTCTGTCGATAACATACTTCTCTGGATTTAATAATTTGTTTATTTTCGACAATGATAAATATCAGAAAATAACAAAACATAAAACAGCATAGAAATTGATTCTAATACGAGGCGATAAGTTAGCTCGGTCAGTTCAATTAATTAGCTTAGTACAGTCAGTTCCGAATTAAGTTTGGTTTCTAAAATACAACTATGATAGTTGATAATTTTTAAGAGTTCGTACGTTTTACTAAATCGTACAATTGCAATTCAAGATCGTGTAGTTAAAAGAAAATTACAAAATTTGTGGATTGTGAATCTCTAATGGAGAATGAATAAGAATGGAAATTAATGAATAAAGTGTTTTGTGTAATCTATTATGCCAATTAATTAATGACTAACCCTTTTTTATCAACCCCAATCGTTACACGTAGCGCAGTCGGCAGGACCCCAGGACAACGAAGTTGCACTGAATACGCTGGAATATCCTCCCTTTTGTAAAAAATGCAGGTTTTGTAGGTTTTTAATGTAAATACTAATCCATTTTTCAATTCACCAAAGCTAAAAATAAAAAAATTTGTTGAAATTTTATATATGAATAAAAAATGTACATGTTTTATTTAAATATACAGAAATTCCAACAAAGTAAATAAAAAATTATTACATACAAAAAATATTTTATTTTATTTTATTTAGATATATACACGGGAAACACCCTTATATACATAATATAAACATCAATACATTTTAACACAATAAGAAATATAGTAAATATATATGACAATAATAAACAACAAATATTAAATTATGACAAAATTCTCAAAGCGGTACTCTTCAAATAGTTTTTAAACTTAATATAAGGCGAACTAACTAACAAAAAAATATCACAACGATTTAAAACTTTAGCGGATCCCATAATTCGATCCAACGGACTATAAAGACCATAATTTGTACCATGGAGACCCAATCTAAATAACGCATTGTTCCCTTAGCTTGAAAGTTGAAGTCTATGTTGTTGAGAAGATTAGGACAATTTATGTTACCAGACAATAATTTGTGCAAGAAACACAAATCTGCTTGCGCTCTTCTATGTTTTAGGTCATGCAGACTAAGTCTCCCGGACAACCTTTCATAATCTATGTCCTTAAGAATTCCTAGTTTGTACGCTACCAACCTAACACCCATTCTCAAAGGCATCCAATATGTATTTCTGGTACGTTAACAGATTGGTAGCTGTTGATCGACCTTCACAAAATCTATGTTGTACATTGATTACAACTTGCTCCAGTTTAACTGCAGCGAAATTAACCTATCAAATAGTTTTGGAATTGCTGATTGATTGCAAATGCCTCGATAGTTCTCAATGTTCTGTTTGTCACCAGACTTAAGTATCGGTGTTATGTAACTCCTCTTCCAATAATTGGGAAATGTGCCACCAGAAAGGGATCGACTAAACAAAATATAAAGTGAATTGGTGATACTGTAGAAACAGTTCTTAAGGAATGCATTAGGAATGCCATCCGGACCATGACTGAGTGAATCTTTAAGATCTTCTATACCTTTGAACACATCAGACTGATTAAGAATAAAATTATTTGATACAGTTGAAATATGTTGATGACTAGAATCAAATTCAGGAACAGCACAATCATTACTATCATAGACAGATGAGAAAAAGTCAGCAAATAAATTCACAGTATCAAGTCCATTATTACTTGATTCATTCCCAAGAGACATATATATATATATATATATATATATATATATATATATATATAT